>JAJMJQ010000014.1:0-278650 GCA_030569095.1 Daia tannicola
TGAGAGCTTGGATTACGCATTTGATTCTATACTGTATTGCTATCTCTGTACTAGTATGTTTGCGTATCTGGTTCATGCTCTGTAACAGAAAGAAGGAGGCTGCTCTCGAAGAAGGACTAGCCGAGGACGACTACAGATTAGAGAATGCTTTTGATGATCTTACAGACAGAGAAAATCCCAATTTTAGATATGTTTATTAAAGAAAAAATAATGTGAGACTGAAGAATATTCGGTACTCCTTTTGTATTGCTATAGTCTATTTTTATGAAGTATATATTGTTAAAGTCCTTTAGCTTATTACAGCATTTCTAATAACTCAGCATGATCGAAACAAAAAAAAATGGTATAACTCTTGTACATATATGCCGACATCGGTATACTTTAGTTAATACATAATTGATTAAATTAGGATTTATTCTTGAATTTATGTAGGCTAAAACATTGTATACTTCCTATTTAAGAAGCAACAACAATCTATTCTTATTTAGGCAAACGATGATTTCGCTTACATAATCCGTATCGCTGACATAATATTTGGCTGAAGGATTAGTAATCCTTGTGCGAGAACTTACATAATGCTTACGTAAAATAATTCTAGTTTGTTACGCAATGAAACCTCCTTAAATAAAAGTCACAGGCCCGATGGTTTAGTGGTATAATTCTCGCTTAGGGCTAACTCTAAGTTGTTTGCGAGAGGTCCCGGGTTCAATTCCCGGTTGGGCCCAATTTTTTTTGCTTGGATTTCAGGTGCATTAATGCATTAATATAGCTAGGTATTCTTACAAAAAGCAAAAAGCCAATTAAATTTTTTAATTTTTTTTATATTTTATATCATATATAAAATTAGTACATATACAGGTTCAGAGAATTCTATTGCGGTGAAACGTTAGATTCGGTTGTGGTGGGCAGTCGACCAAGTCGTATATCCTGCATTTTATCAGTCTTCGATCCTCTTATGAAAACAAGAACCAGCCAAAGACACATAAAACATATTAGGTAATGCATCATGTAAGCATTTACTACCCCAAAGAGAACGGCATAGAGTGTGATGAACCAGATAAGGCACTTGTTAAAGAGCTTTTGTCTGTAAGTAGTCATCTGAGGAACCATACCAGTACTATTCCTCAAATGCCTTACCAAGACAAGAAAAGGCAAAATAGCTATTATATTATGCCATGTAGAAAATGCAATTGACCATTTGAGGGAGACGCTGTGGATCCAGACGACCAGGAAGGGGCCATTAATCACCGACAACCACAAGAATATTAGACACAGAGAGACATTGAGATTGAACATATTGCTCGATGCATATCTGTCAACGGTAGAATTGCTTCGATTGACTATTGAAGATCTTGCAGCATTGAATATCTGGAAGCAGGTCAAGACAATAAACATGATCTGGTAAGGTATAAGGACTAGGTGACCGATGAACGTGAACACAGTAAACAAGTAAACAAGTTTTCTAAAACTCGGGTTGTTTGAAAGCGGGAGTTTCTGAGATATCCAAGATTTTTTGACTCTACTGGGAGAACCAGAACGCAGCGGTTGGTATATCTTCTTAGATTGTACGAACTTTAGCAGTTGAGCAATAATAGGAAGCAGCACACTACCTAAGATCAGGTAGACCATAGCACATAGACCTACAGCCGTCAGAAGGAACATGGGTCCGAGGAACCAAAACCTGAGATCTGAGGTTCCAACAAACAGTTCATTTTGCTTCATATATGGGTCAAATAAGGTCATCGCAGTCTCTTGCTGACTGTTATAGAAAAGCTGAAATCTGCGTAATACCCTTCTTATAGGCTCTCCCCCGAGAACCATAAAAAGAGTAACAGATCCAGCGAGCCAAACTGTCAGCTGCGAAAAGACAAATAGCTGCAATGAGTCTAAGAAATTGGGGAATACACCTCTAGAGTTGTATGATTCCAGTTGGCCCAGGAAAATAGCCAAGGTGATAGCAAGCGGGAGTGTAGCTAAAAGAGTTCTATACCGGAGAACCACATTACTCAAACTTGCCCAAAGATCTATCGAGACCGAAAGACTGACTGTAGCTTTGGATTTGTCATTCTTGCAAATAAGAGGAGGCATGAATACTTGGAAATGAAGATTGCTGCCATCGTATTTCAAGCTGTACGGCGTATAAGGCGTTCGAGGGCCATGCGTATTAATCGTAAAAGTCTTATCAGCAGCGTTGACATGATATCGTGATTCTAAAGGTTGTGGAAGATACTGCCTTATAAGCGGAGCAAAGTAGTTGACTTCATCAAACACACAATCTTTGTCTAAACCCAGTTTAATATCATAAGAAATGAGACTTGTATCAGCCAGAGTCAGAGAAACATCATTATAGAGAGTTGGATTCAACGGAATCTTGGTACCCTTGAAAAGCAACGACGAAACTGAGTCATTAACATCTTGGAAATTCATGTCAACTGGTCCTGCTTCAAGGAAAGATTTTGTTTTTTCTCTAGTTTCATCGAAAATAATAAAATCAGTAAAATGGTTTAAAGTTTCACTATTGTAGTTGAAATAGTAGAACTTCATTAAATCTCTTTTACCATTACTATCGGATGGTAGTTTTGAAGAAGGTAGAGATGCAGGTAGGATAGCTGGTACCAGATTTTTGACATCATAGCAGCTAAAAGATTGAACTGGAGACTCGCCATGGACAATTTTCATGCTATGCATCAAGTTACGAGTGCCGACTCTTTCACAGAGCAAAAGTTGGATATCATCCAACGATGTAGCGTTTGTCATAATGCCTATAGACGAGGCTCTTAGACTAGGCTCTTTATGGGATGAATCCCACCCAGATCTAGCATCCAAAGGGATTGTGTAAAATGATTTGGCCATTGAACCTTCAGAGGAGCCAATATTAGGTATCCTTATATGATCTGATTTACGCGAAGACAGGAGCTCGTTGCTTACACTAAGGTTATTAGTGATGGGGAATAACTCTTTGGTTTTCACTCTATGAGGTAGCACTCCTTTGAGCATCTGCTGTTCTCTCTCACGGTAATGAAGTGGAGATCTATCAAATGGACTCAATAGCTTGGTTTCAAGAACAGCCATTCTTTCAGCCAGTGGTTTCGTCTTTGAAGCAGATTCTTCGTCGACAATGCTGAATAAAGACTCACTGATTATGTTTCTGAGTGCCACACACCAAACAATAGCCAAATGATCTATACCTGTCCAAACACCTGGTACAGAATATGTGAAGGTAGTGAATCCATGATCTGGATAAACCAAGCTGGATACATCAGTCAAATCAGACGGAACCATGTTATCACTTTGACCTCCAGTAATAGATATGAGTGCCATGTTACTCAAAGGACTTCGAGATAAATTAGGATCAAAAGACGCCTCTCTCCAAAACTGGTTAACCCGTTCATAGATCAGAACCAAGTCCCTATCGAAAGACAACGGCGGTAGCACATGAGGAGTCGACAGAGTCAAGATAGTATTTATAGAACCAGGAATGTAGTTAGGGAGTGTCAACATAGTTCTTGCCACTATTCCACCCATCGAATGCCCAATTACTATTACTGAAGATGGTGGGGGGATTTTCGATTTTGGGTCAGGTTCATAGAGCCCTAAGATATAATCAATAGCATCATTCAAAAACTCCGCCTGATCCAAGAGCGTACTGCCATGGAATGCAGTGAAGTCTTTGTTAAAGTCTGCAGTGAAGAAGTCCAAACTTGGAAGAGGTCCATCGACATTGGTATTAGTTCTAATAGAGCAATATGATGCCAAAGAACGAACTTGACGAAAGCTTCCGGCATTACCAGGAATAAACAGTACAGGTACTCCATGGGGAATCAAGCTAGTATCCACACCATTACCCTCTCTATAATATTTAAGTGAATATTTGGACCCCATTCTACTGTATTTGGAGTTGAACTCAGTTAAAGTGGCATATGCTTCATACATATAGGGGGTTTCGCAGTTATCAGGGACTTTGGATTTATGATGCAGCAGAGATAAGTATGAAGTCAAGATCATGACAATAGAAATGAAGGATAATACCAATGGTATACTTCTTGTGGCAGTGATATTGACGAACTTCATTGCTTATCAGATTCGGATTCTATTAAATCTGCAGAGATTTGACAGCTAACGGCCAGTCACGGTAATAAGCTCACACCCACACACGCACGCACAGAAAAAAGATAGAGGATTCCTTGCAACACTGAAGCAGAGGTCCTAAATAATTAATCTATTATGCCTTTCCTTACTGAATATGTACAGATGGTTCCACCCTGGGAATTATAAACGCACAGCCCAAACAGAAGGTCTTTTGTGAGTGTGAGGTGGACAGGTTGATTTTGGTGGGTGTTGAGAGACCTATTTTGAGCGGTGGTGGTTGACGACGGAACTAAGGTACTGAGTGGAGATCCGATCCGAGATTAGAGAGAAAAGTATAGGGCCTCGCCCGCATACGTACATAGGTATTAAATAGGACATTAAATCGGCGATCATAGGCGATTAAATTTCGGATCGGCAAATACGGAGACATACGAGATTGAGACATGTGCCTGTATTTGAGGATTTGATGGTTATAGTCAAAAAATATGAACTCTATGATATTATCGAAGCCGAATAAGGATGGAGAGGTGATCCGAACCATTCGAGCGAATAGAGATTGGAGATTTCAAAGGAATCCTGACTAATAAAACTCAACTAAGATAAATCTGGACCAAACAAATAATTTCGGTATTTGATTTCCATTTGCTTATCCACAATTGGCTTTTCTTTTTGGCCACCACTAAAAACCTTATTCGTTCCTGGTGCCTGATAACCAGACTCTCTAAACTACTACTACTACTACTCTAAGTCCCAATCCCGGGCCATGCAAGGATCAAACAGCGAAATAGAGCACGTTCTGCTAACAACGTACAGACACTGAGAAAAAAGCAGACGCACAGTTAGTCAAGTGCCAACAACGGCTTTCCTTTTTTTTATATATATATTTGCATCTTCTAGGGCATGTCCTCTCGTTACGCAGAAAAATTTGGATTCAAATCTCCGGGGAATATACTTAACACAGCACCATCATTAGAGTCTATTTCAGGAACATCATCTTCATCTTTAGCTCATACTCTTCAGGACACCGAGAAAAGCAATATGGCCGCAGCTATTTCCATGCCTACTGCTGCAAACAACTTTCAAGGAACTGAGGGAGGAACTGGCGCATATAAGGTTAACCGTGCTGCGTTACAGAGCAGATATCATCCCTCATCAACAGCTCAGGAGGATCCAGATTCTAGCAGAAGCTCTTCAGAAAGCCCTGCACCATCAGGAAACGATATAAGCAATACTTCTATTAAATTAACGGGGGTAGATCCGAATGATTCGTATGCTTCTGGTCTGAAAGAGTTTCCTTCTGTCGAAACAAACAACAGGCATATTTCATTCCATACCAGCGGCCATCACAATCATCAGCATCACAATAACAATAGTATCCAAATTCACTCAAGAAGCCGGTCTCGCTCATTTAATGAAACTAGTCAAGAAGCCTTGAAACAATTGGCACCTCCTATAAGTGTTCCTTTAGTTCTATGCTGTTTTGGATGGTATGCAGCCAGTGCAATGTCAAATACTCTCAACAAAACCATTTTGACGCATTTTCCATATCCAGTGTCACTTTCTATGGTCCAATTTATGCTGGCTGCGTTTTTTGGCGTCTTACTGCTGATTTCAGCTAAAAATAGCATTGCTGTCTTTCGTTTACTACCAAAAGGCTTAGCAACATCAACAGGATTAAGATTTCCAACCAGAGAAATCCTCACTGCTACTGCTCCTATGGGATTGTTCCAGTTGAGTGGTCATATTATGTCGCATATGTCTACACAGCTGATACCTTTGTCATTGGTTCACACCATCAAAGCTCTATCACCTTTGTTCACAGTATTAGCATATCGACTTCTGTTCCGGGTGAAATATAACCCAAGCACTTATTTGTCATTGGTACCTTTGACGGTTGGTGTCATAATGTCATGTAGTGGAGAGTTCAGTGCTAATCTGGCGGGCTATATCTATGCATTAGCATCTACATTGATATTTGTATCACAAAATATGTTTTCCAAGAAACTCTTGACTCATGGAACAAACCGTACTACACAAGAATCTGTGGCATCTACTCGGCCTACATCATCCGATGAAACTCGGTTTGACAAACTAAACATTCTTTGCTATTGTTCTTCGTTGGCTTTCATTTTCACGTTCCCATTGTGGTTTTTCTCTGAGGGCCTGACAATCTTTATGGATTACAGAAACTCTAGAGGGGCATTCTTTGGTGGACATCATGTCATGGAAGGAATCCCCGAGTCTGAGGATTACAAAGGCATGGAACTGTTTGTTGTGTTTTTAATGAACGGATTGGTTCATTTCATTCAGAACTTGTTGGCTTTTCAGGTTCTAGGTATGGTTTCTCCTGTAACTTACAGTGTGGCTAGTCTGATCAAACGAATCGTAGTAATTACTGTTGCAATTTTCTGGTTCAGCCAGACTGTGTCGAATATTCAAGGATGGGGAATTCTATTGACTTTTATTGGCTTATATCTATATGACAGGTGTGGAGGAGACAAGCATCATCAAAGCGAGCACAAGAAGCCCGGCATACTTCCTAAATAAAGCAGGAACTAAATAGAGCCGGAACTTAAGCAAAATCAAATGCTGCAATGACAAAAGTGAAAGCACAAAAAAAACAAAACTTCATTAATGTGACATTGTGCCCGGACTTCTAAATATATATATGTTTTAATTTAATGACCGCCGCCAACTGGTACCTTTCCTGTTAGCTTGGAAATGGCTTCTTTGGCCATATCACCAAATCCTACCATACACACTGTTTGCCAGATTCCAAGACCTATACGGGGAGTAACTCCTCGGTACAAACCTTTGAATCCATTTTGTGAATATATATATTTAGCAGCAGACCACGTGGTCAAGTTCTTTGGTCTGTTAGGATCAGCAGTCTTTGACTGCATCTCTATTCTAATGACTTCAATAGGTTGATTCCAAGTAGACAAACCACCACCAATTGCTGATGCAAGAATTTTCTCATAACTGGTGAGTTTTTCCATATGCTTTTTCCCAGTAAAAGTCCGTATACTGTCTTCTGCGAGCCGAGAGAGTCCAAACCTTGAGCCCCAGTTGGTACATTGTCGAATAGCGATAGCATTGACACCTTTGTAGACACCTTTTATACCCTCTGTCCGTATAATGCCGGAGAACACAGCAAATGTACTAGGAGGCTTCACACCAGACGCAGCTTCTTTAGCCCTTGTGATTTCCACTGTCTTCATACAGGTACAGAACCCTACAGTGATATAAGCCTGAGCCAAACCACCGACCATACCACCAAGCATACCTGCCACGAAGTTACTGGCACCAATGGATTTCTTAGCCTGATACTCAACTTCTGAGGATGAAAATAAAAGCACAGCGCCTTTAGTAGACGCCTCGATCCAAGCCCAAGGGATCAAACCTTGGTAGAATCCAAACACACCACCACGTGACCATATCCTTCGTAAAGCCGAAGGAAATGTGTCACCACGATTAGCAGCCATAGTGGTTTTTGCTACCTCTAGAGGTTGTCCAAGAGTTGTGACTCTGAAAGTTAGTAATTCTGTTATTTTAGGATGTGGTTGAAATCATGTGTAATGTCAATTGATATGTGGTTGAATTCATATGTAATGTCAATTGATACATACGGACAACAATTGCAACTACATTTCTATTGCAATTGAAATTGAAATCTCACTTAAAATGAAATCAAAAATAGAATTGCAATTTTAATTGTAGCTGCAGGGGGATAGGGCATTGACTCGCAGTACGTTGAGCAGACTTGACAGGTCACATCATCTGATAACCAATATAAAACATTTGTACAACAGAAAAACATAACAAAAGTATTTATCAACACAAAAGAATTGACAAATAGTTAAAGTATACTTACTCAAACATATTAAGCCCAGCTCCGAGTAAAATATTGGAAAAATCGACATTCTTTTTCTCAATTGCTGCTGGTTGGATCATTGCCGTGACGGAGGGAGATGGGGAAGTTGAAGAGAGGGTGCTAGCCGTGGTGGAAGTTATAGCAGTAACCAAAGTATTTAAAAGGCTTCAGGGGCAAAGAAGCAACAGCAGCAGCAGCAGTGATAAAAATAAAAAAGTTGAAGTAGGGTAAAATTGCCCGATTTAGTCTTTAAATAAAGTATAAAACGAAAAATGCAAAAAACACGGGCTTTAAGCCTATTTATACGCCTTTAGGATTAAAGTTGCTTGGATTGGGGGAGGCCGAGATGTGGGGCCCGTTGAGTTGGGCTGGGTGAGGGGTATGTTGGAATTAAGCAGCAGCAGAGAAAGAAGAGCAGCACAACACTAGTTGCGATTTCACAGCCACAGGGTAGGAAAATCCACATAAAAAAGAGTAATTACAAATAAATAGTCATCTAATAGTAGAATTTGACTTTTTTGACCCGAAATATCAATTTTTGTGGTCAATTAATGTTCTCTATGACTCAGAATTAGGGAGCGGAGTTATGACGAAATAACCACAGCCACAGCCACTCCGCTACTGTTATCAGAAACAAAGAGGGGCTTGCCGATCGTGCAATGGCATCCCACCAATTACAAGCACCGCAATCCCACCGGGCGGCTTACCCCACCGGCCAATCCCACTTCCTGACTGGGATAGACGGCGATATCATGGAGTTGAATGCTGAATGCTGGATATCAGCCGCACATTGTTGATGCGATGAGATGATAAGACGTGAGGGGAGACGAGACGACGATAAGAGATGGAAGAAACGATGGGATAAAGATGTGGAGAAAATATTAGGATAAGAAAAGATAGATAAGAAATATAGATAAAAATATTACAAACATTATCGGTTAATTTAGGTGGGAAATATTTATTGGTTAACTTAGTCAGATAAAAACATTTGCTGAATTGTAGCACATGTAAAGATAGATAGTAAAGATAAGTACAGATACATAAAGATACTATTATCTGGCCTAACAAAAAGATTAACAAGTGGACTAACAGATGGACTAACAAATGGACAAAAATATTAACTGGACTAGCAGATAGAGATAAAAGATTATTCACACATCAACCTCTACCTCTTCTATGGCTCCACAGAGATTCAGAACCATATCATACCAGACAGACACATTTACCTCACAACCTTCACAGAAAGATTCTAACAGGCAAGCCATATTATATACAGTTACTCACAACCATTATCCACTCATCCATTCCTCATTGCAATAATTTAATGATCTCAGTACAGCTTACGTAAACAATTTCACTTAAGCACGAAGCCCCACTCTAGAATCAGTTGAAATGCCATCGTGCAAGTTTCCACTGGGGTCCTGACGCGACTCACCGAAATATGGGTGCATGATGGCTCGTTTCGCACTGATCCTTATAGCAGGGTCATAACGAAGCAACCGGTCAAGCAGGTCGATACCATAGTTGTCTAGACCTGGAACTGCACGCTGAAGACTCTTACGCGACCATTGAGGAAACGTAGACTTATAATCAGGCATCTGGGTGACACCAGGCCACAGTTCTTCATTAGGTGTGCCCAAGAGTCTGAAAATCTTGAAAATCTCGTCGATTTCAGAGTCGCCAGGGAAAAGTGGCTTCCTAGTAACCATTTCTGCAAATATACAGCCAACAGACCACATATCGACACCAGTAGAGTATTGTCGTCCTCCTAACAAGATTTCTGGAGCTCGGTACCATAAAGTGACAACCTCATGAGTATAGGTTCGTAGAGGGACGCCAAAAGCTCTTGCTAAGCCAAAATCAGCGAGTTTCAAATTGCCTTCTTTATCAATCAGCAGGTTCTGAGGCTTGAGGTCCCTGTGCAAGATTCGATGGGAATGACAGTACATTATACCACGAATCAACTGGCTCATGAATCTTTTGACCATATCAGCACCTAAGCCTTCGCCAGCAGGAATAGCCTCCATATATTTTTTGAGGTCCATATCCAAGAATTCAAACACAAGGTAAAGTTTGTGAGAATCAGAGTGTACGATATCATAAAGTGATACAATGTAATCATCTCTCATCTCTTTCAAAAGAGAGATCTCACGAATAGCAGTCGAAGGAACGCCTTCATCTTCAGCTTCTAAACGGATCTTTTTCAAAGCTACGATTCTGCCTCCATTTCGAAGATCCCTAGCTTTATAAACTACGCCATAAGTGCCTTCTCCGACCTTTTCTAGTCGTTGATAATCAGTTAGTTCAGACATGATATAAATCTACTGAGCTGGCTGAGTTGGGGTATATATTAGTTTGTGGGTTTTTTTTTGCCAGATTTAGGACTATTAGTGACAGAGCAATAAACAAGTATACGTTATACAAGTTTAACAGGTTCTTACTAATTGTGCAGAACAATGTGTTTGCTGGGGGAGAGTAAGTGAGTCGAGGAGTTGTGTCCTTGTTTACAGGCTGTGAGCTTTGTTTTCATTTTTGCCGGTTTTGGGAGCCAGGGGTAGCTGGCATAACAATGGCAAGATGAGAGGAAAAAGGAGATGTGTCATATGGATTTATAGATATAAATTAATCATTTTTATTAATTAATTAATGATTCACTTGAAGATTCACTTGATGATTCAGTTGCTTCAGTTGTGATTATTTATTTGGCATTTAGACCGAGTACATTACGTAATCGATGGATATAGTAAGATCCATAGACATTCACCAACTGACATCACCAAAAAAGACCAAGTTTTCTCGGAATTATTCCTGCTTATTTTTGGAAGCATTTGATTGTTTCTTGAGAGCTCGACGTCGAATATCCTTGTGCATACTATAATTGATGTTGGCAACGGTTTTACTCCATTCACCAACAGCGTTATGGATCAGCCAATGGAATAGTCCATGACTCCAATATGGAGTAGCTGTACTATACCTATCTTGTGCTCCTCCATTTCTACCTACTGCTTGTAGACATGATTTGACAAATTGTCGAGGATTTGGTATCATAGCTGAAGTTCGTCTGATCTTACTCATTGCTGACGTAACCAGGTATGCAATATAAAACTGGACATCGATGTTACTAGGAGCCAATTCTCGAGCCAAAGCATTACTCCATGCCTGAAGAAACGCTTTGGAGCCTGAATATGTAGCTAATAAAGGTGTAGGAGTCAATCCTGCAAATGATCCGAGGTTCAGAATAAGACCCCTCTTAATCTTCTTATTCTGGATAGAATGTTCGATTTGAGGAACTACGGCCTGAGTGATCTTCAATGTACCAATATTATTGACATTGATAATGTTTCTGAGTTCTTCATCGCTAGTTTCCATGAACGGTACAGGTATTGAGTGAGATACTCCAACATTATTAACAAGTACGCCTACAACACCGAGATTTTCTGTAAATTTCTTAAGAGAAATATAGTTCACCTCTTCATCTGTTGATACGTCAAATGCGAGAAATTTGGCTTGGACTTTGTACTTGGTTTCAATGACATTTTTCAATGCTGCTAGTTTGCTTTGAGACCTCGAAACCAGCCCTATATTGAACCCTTTCGCTGCCAATTGGTGCACAAATTGCTCACCAATTCCCTGGGTGCATCCAGTGACAATTGCCCAAGCTGCATTTTCATTGCTTTTCTTGTTGGCTCCATATTTCTTGTAGTCAGGGCTAGGCAGTACAGCTACATCTAGAATCAATTTAATGAAACTAAGACTTAGCAGAGTGAGCTTGAAAACTCCTACTGCGGCTAGCAATCCAAATCCCAGTGCTGCACATGGACTGTCGGATACAACGTCTTGAAAATTCTCTACAATGGTCAATGTCATATTGTTTGGGTGGGTTTGGGTTTGGGTAGAAGTTGAAGATGTGTGGACGAAAGAGAAGTCGGCGAGTTTTTTCACAGAACATCAAAAACCATTTCCAACTGCTGCTAGAGTTTTGGAAGTGACATGACGAAACCAGCAAGGGAATAATAACAAAAAAAGAATTCCAAAATGACGACAATAATGTCTTCTTGAAATGACTATCAATTTTGATTTTGATTGCGATTTTGAGATCTGGGCATTAATTTGCCAAGGGCCCAGAAATGGCGATGCTTCAAAAGTCCCCCGAGGGATATTTTTCATTGCTCTGTTCTCTCAGGGGAAGAAAGTTCATTATATCATAGAGATGTGTGTACCTTATCCAAAAACAAGCAAATATTAACAAGACCTCTCTGCCATTGTATAAACGATCGCCAAAAGCCTGCCTGCTGCTGCATTTAAGCATTTTTGAGAAGACAGATATCTGGGCGTCCTTTCTGCCTGTGTGCGTGCAGATACGTCATTTTGATGAAGGAAGCTGCACCAACACACAAGCACACACAATAACAAGCAAGTATCAGCAGCCTGTGCGGGCCAAGAACCTTTGTTTGGTTGATCATGCCCGCAATTGTTCTTTCTTTCTTTCTTTCTTTCTTTATTTATTTTAGACTGCTGCAGTTTTCTTTTACGAAATTCTATTGGCTTATTTAGGATAAGTAACATTCCTCGTCGGCCCAAATAGGCAACTGGATTACCCAATTAGGACATTCACATCTATCTGTCAACGAAGATTTACATAGTTAAAAAAAGCATCAATTATGACAGAAAAGGATTGTCAGATAACTGCGGAGGAACCAGTGACACTTGAGGTTTATTATGACATTAGAGATACCCATATCGTAAATGAAAACAGCCAAGCTTGTGTATTGATCAAATAATCCAATTGTCTTAGTGAAGTAGCTTTTAAGATTTGATTGAAATTCCCACCCCCGGTACCTGGTAGCTGCAACATAATAAGCTGTGCACCTGCCTTTTGCGGCAACTCCATCATAAACAATAAAAAATCGACTTATACAATAAAAATAACCAAGTTTCCATTTCATAACTATTTATAATATATATTAATGTTGACATCCAGAATTAGCTTTGCAATTTGGCGTCCTCCTCACATCTGACACCTTGCCCAGGCTCTCTCCCTCTACCCCTCCAGCTTACTCCACCCAAATCTGTTTGGGCCGAGCCTGGCTTTGATACTAAGCCACTGACCATCCTACATTCATTCAGTAAATTTGCACCCAAAAAACTTTATATATATATAAAGCGGCTATACAGGCAGCGAAAGTTATTATTGTATAATTCATCAAAAAGAATTTTTTGCTTCTCTTTTTTTTTGATCTATTCTTACTGCCTACTGAAATAAATCACTTTTTGTTTATCAAAACTGTGGCTTTGCTTGCTTATTGCCAGATTTGCTACTACTATTGTACCATTTACAACTCTCCGGTCGGCGCGATAGAGCCCAACAACAGAACCAAAACAAACAACCGACAACTTTGGTTTGCCAGGTTTTAGAACTTGTTTTGTCAAGATGAATCGCCTAAGGCCTAGCTCGTTCATCGGCGGTGGTGATCACCATAACCATTCTCCTAAAGGTGGTGACAGAAGAAGCGGAAGCGGCACCACGAATGGATTAGATTCTGACTATTCTTATAACAACAATCAATACCGAGATTTCTCGGGTACTTCGGGTCAAACTACCATGTCCTTCAACTCGCCAATACAGCAAGAAATTGCTCGGTTTGATTCTCCAGCGATACCGGCTCATTCCGAGTCGTCACTGCCGAGTCAATTTGATCTTCCTGACGACGCTTCTCTCGCCTCGAGGAAAAGAAACTTTACGCCTCGTATTGAGTTTCCCAAGGATACCCCGCTTGAACTGATTCCTATTTTGACTCTGCTGTCATGTCAGCAGCAACGGGTTTATTATGAAGGATATTTCATGTTATTAGCAGATTTGAATGCTGGTATGTTGTGAATTTTTTTTGTTGCTTTTCTATCGTTTGATTACTAACTTTATTTTTAGATGGTAAACCCGTTCCAGATAGAAAATGGGTTGAAGTATTTGGCAAATTAGAAGGAAATGTCCTGTCAATATGGGATGCTGAAACTTTGAATAAGAGTGTTGGTGGAAAGGAACCAACTCCTACTTACATCAACATTACAGATTCTACGTTTAAATCTATAAGTTCCTTGCCATCGCCCTCTGGAGATTTGTCCAATATTATTGTATTATCCACAACCATGAAAAACAGATATCTTTTGCAGTTTGCAACAGGTAAGCTTCTTCAAGAGTGGACTGCAGCTTTGAGATTGTCTGGTTTTGAGTATGCCAGTTTACAGGAAGCTTATACTGGTGCATTATTATCTTCAAAAGGATCCAAACTTAATGGTATTCGAACTTTATTGTCTGAGACCAAATTCAAGCATGAAGAATGGGTTCGTGTTAGATTTGGTAGTGGTATGCCTTGGAGAAAATGTTGGACTGTTATCACACCAAGTGACATGAAAACCAAGAAGAAGCAACCTGCTGCAGGTACCATAGCTTTCTATGAAGACAAGAAGAAGGCAAAGAAACCTCCTTTGGCTGTGATATCAATTGCTTGGTGTGCTTTTGCCGTTTACCCTGAAAAGTCTATTTTGGTTAATGGTTCAACTTTGATTAAGATTGAAGGTACAGTTTCATTCATGGATGTGGTAGAACCTAAAGATACATCTATTTTTTTGATGCCGGAGCAACATCCCGGTGTTTTAGGCTTTGAGACTCTTATTCGTTTCTTGATTCCTGTCTTAGATGTGTTCAAGTTGTATGGAAGACCTAAGCGACTAAATGCTGACAAAAATGATGTTCGATCTCTGCTTTTTGGTATGCCATCATTACCTAGGACACAATATTTGGAAGTGCTTGATTTAGTGATGCTTGTAGGTGTTACAGGCAGCGACAGATGGACAGTTCAAGAATGGACAAGAAACATTCGAGACTTGTTAGCAAGAAAGATGTCCACCGGTTATAAAGGGACTGGTGTTATCAGATTCGGTGATGATGACAGCTTATTAAACACTCCTACTTCTGCAGAGTCTCCACGGCAACGCAGTGTTTCCAATCCTGTGCCTTTAGTTGTTCCGGGAATTTCTCCTCGGGCTCCCCCTAATGAAAGATCTCCTCTTGGTAGCCAACTAGATTTACCCAGCAATGGACCAAATGGCGCTCCAGTTCCTCCTCAGCACAACACCTATTTGGCAGCAGCACCTGTTAATGATGGTAGTGCTCCAGTGCCTCCATACCATGGTCAGAACCAGATGCAACAAGGGCAAGCGCAAGGGCTGTTGGTTGCTAACAGAACTGCACCCGCTCCTCCACCTCATGCTAGCAACAGTTCACTTGTTGGACCTCCTATAAAAAGTGTACCAGCGCCTTATGTGGTTATGGACAATCGACAGCCTTCTCCTGTTCCTCAGAATGCCCCAGCAAGATACCAACAGAGGGCTCCACCCCCAATAGCATTGAATCAGCCCAAGAGACCGGATATCAATCGTGAACGAAGTGCATCAGTTGGCGCCGATCCCAATAACCTTATTGGTAAGGTTACTGACGAAACAGGACCATATTCACCTATGATTCCAGATGTTGATGACGGCGAGATGCGACCTAGGACTCCTTCCAACAATTCTCGACATGATATTCGAAAAGACCTGTTTGATCCATCAAGAAATGTTTCTGGTGAAAGCATAATTCAGAAGACGAGTCCTCCTAAACAGAAGGTGAGCAGACGACCAGTATCTTCAGAGTTCAAGCCACCTCCTGGTTTCAACCCTACTGGAAACAATATGCCTCAGAATATATTTGATCCTACAGCAACGCTAAACTATTCATATCAGGACCAGCAGCCTCCGAAACAATCTACGGGCTTGCATAGTCCTCAAATGTACAGTACTCCTAACGGCTCTGTTGAGTCATTACCAGACGGACGTGAACGTGAACAGCAAAGGAACCTTGCTCTTCAGGGTCCTCCTCCACTGCAAGTTCCACAACATCGAAGCGGTGGTGGGCATAGCAATGGTGTCTATGGATCGCCAGGTCGAAGTGGCAGTAACACCGTGTTGCCCCATCATAATTCTCCCGCAGCACCTGTATCTCCTAGTCATCCTTTGAGAATTCAATCTCCATATCATAGATCATCAGGCCCTCCTCCAGGTGCTGGCCCTATCTCTCCTCGAGGTCCTCCTCAAGGCTTCTCTGGCCAACCTCAGCAAGGATACCCTGCACAGGAATACTCTTCCAATGGACCTGCACCCCCTCAGCATGGAGGACCTTATATAGGGCAACCTCCTCAAGGATATGGACAAAGACCTAGAGGTGCACCTCAAGGTGGTCTGCATCAGCCTCCTGTGATGAGAGAACCTAGAAGTCGATCTCCAGGCCCAGCTCATGGCGGTCAAGGTCCTTATAACCAGGGCCCGCTATCATCAGGAGACAGGTACCAACCTCCATCTGGTAAATATGGGGAGCAGCCTAGACCGAGGTCACCAGGTCAAGGTTATCCTATTCCTCAGCAGCAGCAACAGCAGCAGCAACAGCAACAGCAACAACAACAGCAAAGGTTTGCCCCGAAACCGGGGAATGAATATCGGGGATTTTAGGAGTGGGCGGATTCTTTTAAATCAAGAATGATGTAGAGTTTAGTAATTATTATTAAAAAAAGTAAACCCCGGTCGGAGATGGTGTTATGTTTTCTGTGTTTAAATGCGGCGAACTGGCCGTAGTTCGGCGGCATGTTGTTTACTCTGATCTGATAACTCAAGCAACCTTCCTTAAATGGCAAAGGCGTGTGTGTTTATGGCAGAAATCAGACACGAAATAGGTGCGACTTCCAAATCAGGGAGTGTTAATTACGCGAGTGGTGCGGTGCCGTCCGGAAAATGGCGAGATTCGAGGCGGCGGACGCGTCCTTTCTTGGAAAGTGTGGAATTTTTCGCGTGGGCGTCGTGCGTCCGACGTGTGTGGCGCGTTATTTTGAGTTGCTTTCGCGTTGACTATAAATAAGGGTGGTCCCTCCTCCCGCTTAATATTTTATTTCCATTATTCATTTCCACCTGAGAACAAAACCATCATATTGGACACTCTCTTTAATATATATTATTTACCAAATGTCAACTGTAACTGATACTCCTTCTAAGAAGGCTGCCAACGCTCTTTCTCAGCTTGGTCTTGACAGTCCTACCAAGATTAAAGTCGACAAAATTGTCGGCAAGCCTCACCCTGATGAACTGAACAAGGAATCCGAAAGTCCTGATTTGGTTGATGGCACTGAAGTCAGCTACAAATCCAGAAAGCAACTCAAGGCTAGCGAAGCTGAAGAACCCTTGTTGAAGGAGAATTCAAACCGATTTGTTCTATTCCCTATCAAGTATCACGAGATTTGGCAAATGTACAAAAAAGCTGAAGCATCGTTCTGGACTGCTGAGGAAATTGATCTTGGAAAAGATACTCACGACTGGGAGAATAGAATGAACGACGATGAAAAGTTCTTCATTTCTCGAGTACTCGCTTTCTTCGCTGCTTCTGATGGTATTGTTAACGAGAACCTTGTTGAACGATTCTCTGGCGAAGTCCAAATTCCTGAAGCCAAATGCTTCTATGGATTCCAAATCATGATGGAAAACATCCATTCCGAGACATATTCTTTGCTCATCGACACTTATATCAAGGATCCTAAAGAAGCTGACTTTTTGTTCAATGCTATCGAAAATATTCCTTGCATCAAGAAGAAGGCCGACTGGGCTTTGAAATGGATTTCTGATGAGCAATCTACTTTTGCCGAAAGATTGGTAGCTTTTGCTGCTGTTGAAGGTATTTTCTTCTCCGGCTCTTTTGCCTCTATCTTCTGGCTTAAGAAGAGAGGTCTTATGCCTGGTCTTACCTTCTCCAACGAATTGATCTCCAGAGATGAAGGTATGCATACTGATTTCGCTTGTTTGCTCTTCTCTCACTTGATCAACCGACCTCACAAGTCTGTGGTCGAAAAAGTCATTGTTGAAGCTGTTGCCATTGAAAAGGAATTCCTCACTGTTGCCTTACCCGTCAGTCTTCTTGGTATGAATTCAGACCTCATGTGCCAATACATCGAATTCGTCGCTGATCGATTGTTGGTCGCACTTGGCAACAAGAAGATCTGGAATGCTACCAATCCTTTCGACTTTATGGAAAACATTTCCCTTGCTGGCAAGACCAACTTCTTTGAGAAGCGAGTATCTGATTATCAGAAGGCTGGTGTTATGAACTCTTCTAACAATTCCGGTGCTGTCGACTCTTTCACTTTAGAGGAGGATTTCTAGATCTGACACAAAAAATTGTTGCAAGCCATACCTTACCTCTTGCGTCATCCTTGCTTGCCCGTTTCCATAATCTGTATTCATATTTATTAATTTTATCATAGTAATACTACTCCACTAAATACTCTCTGTTTGTGTGTTTTATCTTGGATATTTCTAATGTCATTATTCTATGCTAAATTGAAAATATATATGAATCAGAAAATTAGAAAATATTCATAATGCTAAAGCTGTAAATGTGGACCCAGTAATTACACCTTCCTTCAGTAATCAGGAGGCATACTCAAAAGGGTCTCAGTTTGATCTTGCCCATTCATCAAACATGGATGATCCAGCTCAAAGTGTTCCACATAAATAGAAACACTGAGCTTGGCACAGGGCGTACTATAGTTTACATATCCTAGTTATATTATGCAGCTTGTTCAGGTCCTGAACCATCATCCACTTTCCTCAGAAAACCAGACACTCTTGAGATATCGACATCACTTGGATCACTTTCCACTGCTTTGACAAGCCCTTTAAGCAACCCATCGACATCAGCTTCCTCTACTCCAGTACACAGAGACACCACCTTGCGGAATTTGCGTTCCAATTCCGCCGACCGGCTCTTTAGTTCTGCTGCAGCTGCCATCAAGTTTTCTTGGTTCTTCTGATATGCAACGACCCTAGCTTGTAGAACAGATGTAGGGATCTTTACCAACTCCTCGGAGCCAGGCCAGATTCGAAATGGTTGGTCAGCATCGAAGTTACCTTCAAATGAAAGTGCTAAAGCTTTCCTCTTTCCATTATTTCCATTATCGGCGGAACTAGGTTTGTCAGCGTTTTCTCCATCCTTATTGTTGAACTTCCTGTCTTCTTCCTCCACAGCTCGTTCGAGTGACTGAGATGACTGCTGCCATTCAGCTAGCTTATGCGAAATCTCTTTAAGATGTTGCGATTCGTCTCGACGCTCGGACAATGTCCTAGTGGCTTCTCTCAGTTGCATTCGCATACCTTCAATCAGATGCTGCTTCTCAGATATTTCATTGGTAAAGGTGCCTTCTAAGCCATCCAGACTGGACTTGATTTTCAGCAACATCTCAGATCGTCGCTCTTTATGATCTTGGCCATTTGTTTCGTTATCGTTAATTGTCGCACTACCAACATTGGCAGCTAAACTAGCTGATACACTAGCAGCACTAACAGACCCATCACCTAACATTGGGCTTACGGAAATCCCGTCTCCATTGACGGAGAATGCATTTGGCCGTCGTAATTCACGGCCTAGGGATTGCACACCAAAGTCCAAAGGACATAGCCCTGCTCTATTAGTGATAGACGGATCTGCGCCAACATCTAGTAACTGTTCTGCTATATGCTTGTTCCCTACTCGAGCAGCAATATTAAGAGCACTGTCGCCGTTATTATCTTTACGATTCACAACCTCTTTCATAAATCGTGCTAAACTGAAGCGACCAGTCTTACTCTTAGAGCCTCTTCTCACAATCCATTCCAGCAAGGTTTCCAAGTAATACCTGCTAGCATCACTTCGTCCTCTGATACCAGAAGTAAGAGCGATATGATGCAACACAGTTCGGCCCTGATTATCGGCTAATGGAATTGCAGGATACAAGATATCCAAAAGCTGTGTGAATGCAGAGTACTCGGAATTATTAGTGACAAGAACTGCCTTGATTAAAGGAGTCTCGCCACTGTAGTTGCCCCTGCGACACGATGCTCCATGGGCTACCAAATCTTCGATTAGAGGTAGTCTAGCCAATGCACTCGCCCAGTGCAGTGCGGTGTGCCCGCTTTCATCGATAGGAACATCAATGTTAATTTTAGCAGCATTACTGCCTGCAGATGATAACAGGCTCTCAACATCATATGTACCATTCTGCATAAATATCTGAGTCATGAGTTCTCTTGAAATGTCGAAGTTTTCAGAGTGTTCATCAACAGGTCTATCAGCCACGTTGGTGAACGGGATTCCTTCATCATCTAGTATTTCTAATGCACTAGCTGAGGATGAGGATGTAATTCTCGCACGTTTAGATGGGGGAGGTCTATCAACTTCATTGTATCCAACAGATCCAGCTGTAGCAGGAGCAGAGCTCAAATCTGCTCTAGTAGTCTGATTTTGCGGTGTCACATGTCCAGCAGTATAGAATGAGTCGACCTGACTGGGGTTTGGCGATGCACCAACACCACGTAAAGACGATAATGCGGCTGATGCACTAGTTGCCAACGTCGCCGAGTTGTTGGAAACTTGCAGTGGTTGTGCAAAGCTTACCATATTTGGAGTTGAAGCGACAGCAGTCGCAGCGGTGATCGAAGCGTTGTTAGAAGCCAAGGGCATGTTGCCTGGCGATGCAGAATTAGCAACAGCGGGACTCTGAGAACCAGGTCCTATCGATCCCATCGACTGACGATAAAATGAATTTGGAGCTGAACTTGCTCGTTTACGCTTAGCTGCGAGAACCTGTTCTTTCGTTGGTGTACTTTCATTATTAGCCTTGGACATGTCATAACCTAACAAAGGATATAACAAGTCATAAACCGAGTACTGCTTGCACAAAGCAACTGCACGGTCAAAAGGAATCCAGGTTCCTTGATATTTGCCATATCCACCCTGTACTTTTTCGTGGGGACCTGTCAATATTTCTTTTTCAAGGATCTTTGTTCTCCTCGACTTGTCTACACCAGCGACTTTAAGCACTTGAGTAGCATTTAAAGACGAGTCGCCGTTCCTACGCATTACAGAAACACCGTTAATTTGCATTTCAAGAACAGGTACACCAGAATACACGGCTCTATAAATATCAGGGGCTTCTGATCCTATGGGTTCTATCATAGATTTGTCTGCAGTCATGCGCTGATATAGAGCCGAAGACATCGAGTCATGCATATTTCCACCATCATCTGGGGTATCAGGTAAAGTGGCATTGGATGGCATATACGATGCAGGTATGGGCTCTGATTTAAGTTGGGGTTCTGTTGTTGCAGCTGCAACTGTTTGACCTTGCTTATGAGCTTCAGTTTCAACCTCAGACTGAGAAACAATAGCAGAGTCAGACAATTCCGGCACGGTCACCGAGATTGAACCTGGCGTTGAGACATGAGCAGAATCAGATTGTGAACTCCTGGTCGATTCTGCAGGAATTGCTGCTGTGATAATCGCGTCATTAATACCAGCACCTCGACTTGCATCCACACTAATCTTGGTCACAGAGTCACTACGCAACTGCTGTGATTCAGACCCCGCAATATTCTCAGGTTTCTCCTTCTTCAAAAGAGGCGCGTCTGATGGAAGAGATTGCGTGTCGACTTCCATTGCCGAAATAAAAAAATCCAACCACAATAAAAGCGAATGGCTAGTCGGTAAGTGAAAGAAGCGTACTTTGGTTTTCTTTTGTCTCGACCAAGCCAAGCTTGACGCGTGCTTGCAGCAGGGTAACGCGTGAAGCTAGGGACGGGACAACCTCTATGGTTTATTACTACTTGACATTGGAGGTTTTGCAAAGATATAGTGTTATCACCAAGGAGAAGCAGGTTTTATAGAGTATTGTGCGAGACAACCAAATATCACCAAAATTGTCCAAGTCATCCAAACAAGCACATATCAACAACAATGGCAGTACCATCTTCAGTGAAATTTGTACAACAATTAATATTGAGAGCCAAAGAATTGGAAACTGCAGAACCAATTGTTTCTTATTTTTGTAAGCTACATGCAGTTCAACAGATTCTGGCATCAAAATTACATTTAGAAGACAATGAAGTGGCGGAATATGCGGGTCAATTATTGGATGAAATAGAAAATATGAAAACCAGCAATCCTGGCTTGGCATCTGAAGAAGCACAAGTTATCTTACAAGATGATACAATTGCTCAGGCTTATGTTGATGGGTTTGCATTGAAAGTGTTTGCTAAAGCAGACAAGGACGTTTATAACAAGACAAGTACAAAAGCTACAGCCAACACTTTCATGGCTGCTGCAACATTCTATGATCTTTTGAAAGTGTTTAATACACAGCTTGATCAAGAAGTCTCCGACAAAATAAAGTATTCCAAGTTCCAAGCTGCCCGAATCCTGAAAGCATTGAAACAGGGCCAAGATCCTAATGATTATGAGCCACCAGCTCCAATAGAAGCGAAACCTGATTTTGAAGATGAGTCGAATGAAGTAGTTTTAGATCAAGCTGAAGAGCCTTTTTCCGAGCCTTCTATTGAGCCTTCTCCGGAGCCTATAAAATCACCAACCGCACCTGTGCAAGCAAATATATACACACCTGCACAAGCAAATCCATACACACCTGCACAAGCAAACAGTTATACACCTGCACCTATACTACCAACCTTCCCGGTACCACAGCCGACAAATCCCGCATATTCTTTTACGCCTGAACCTAAAGCATATACGAAGGAAGATGCCAAGAAAATCATGGATCGTACGTCTGTCATATCAACTGCACAGAAACACGCAAAGTTTGCTATATCGGCTCTTAACTATGAGGATATCACCACTGCTCTCAAAGAGTTGTCGGAAGCCATGGAACTTTTGAAGGATTTGAACTAACCCAAAAGACAAACTTATATTTACCAAAACTCCATATATATAGTCATTAAATCATAGCATCAAATCATTATCTCAGGTCAGTGCTCCTTTATACCTGTTAGGAGGAGGACCATATGGCTTGAATGAGTCTTTGTCTGCAAAACCTTCTAGTTTATGAGCGACATTGGTATTGCCCTTCAAAGTCGCTGTTGAAGAAAGTCGTGATTTGCTCTTCCTGGCAAATCGATCAAGCATATACGGACGAAATAATCGTCTGTCACTGATAGCTACACCTTTGTCATCATATAACGTCGGCATAGGAAGCGGCGTGCTTCCCCAGGTGCCCTGTGATTGTGCTGGTGATGCAACAGTGGGCGAATCTTCATCTATTGGAGAAATCGGATCTGCCAGAAAACCCCATGATCTGGATTTTTCTTCTGGGGGAGCACTAGATAATGAGCTCACTGATGAATTCCAGGTAGTATTCGCGAAAACAGATGATTTAGGCGAAGTTATGTTGCGGTTCAAGTCAATTGGATCGAACGATCGCAGATTGAAGTTTAGGTCTTGATCTCTTGACACATCAGACAACCCATTGTTTGGCTGTGATTGCCAACCAAAATTTCTAGTGTCTGTTACACTTCCTGAAGATACATTCATGTTGTCTAGAGGCACGTCCAGGGGATCTAGATCCATAGAGAATCTAGAGTAATCTCTAACATGATCATGTGTTGGCTTAGATTCCCACGGCTTACTAATCCAACCACCAGAAACTAATCTCACTATTCCAAACATTATACCAGCAGCTGCAATAACGGCGGTTGCATATGTGAGTCCTGTAACCAGCATCTGGTACCCTGTGGCAAATGCATACTGTATAGATGATTTAGAACGCAGAGTCAGAATCAATACTATTACAACAACAGAAGAAACAATTGCTGCAGGGATATATGTCGACAATGTTGACTGCTTAACATATGCCTGATCATATGTCGGAAATGATGGATTGTAAAGAGATGCAGAGCTCTGGAGTTTTTCTTTCGATAGCAATGCAGCACCAGAAGAGCTGCTTGAGCTCAACAATGGATCAAAATCAGGACGATAGATACTTTCAAGCTGGCTTTCAAGTGTTTGACAAATAGCTTGAAGCTTCTGTCGTTCGGAAACTATCCTGTTGATCCAACTGGAGCAGCGAGCCCATTGATCTAACAGCTCTACATTTCGTGGCTCGGTGACTGTAGCACGGTAATCTTCAATTCGAGTGTTCCAGAGTCGTTCTAACAATTGCTCGTCAGCTTTGAGGTCGTTTTGACGGACAACTTTAGCAGCTGGTGGGTCAATAGCTATTCTCAGGCTAGCCGATATATTCGACAGTTCCGAAGATATATCGCTACGCCATTCGTAATACGTTTTCGCACGCGTCTGATCTTGCACATTAGCAGGTTCTTCAGCTGATGTGAAAGACAGAAGAAGCATCTCACGACTTTCCAGCTTCTGTATCTCAGTTTTGATCTGCGACATTCGGCTCATGAGCCTGTCTTTTAGATGCGTGACATCTTCACCATAGTAATCAGAATTCAAAGTAGTAGTTGAAGCAGACATTGAACGTGTCATTAAATCACGGGGATCAAGTGTACGTCTAGTTACAAGTGTTGGTCTGCCAGAACTCAAGACAGCCGCCGACGACTTTTTCCTGGAACTAGCCACAGAGGAAACCGATAACCTGGATGATGAGTCACCTAGGGAACTGGCAAGAAGAGGATGTATAGGTCTTGAACTACTGACACCTATAGAATCAGTAGTCGACGGCCTTCCTTTCTCCCTCTGAGGAGAACCCTCCATTCTCCTAGCTTTACTCCGTCTACTTGATCTCCTAAAAACCTGTGAATCCTCACTACTTCTGGAAATAGGAGCTATTGGTTCAGTATGGGACTTTTTCAACTGTGGCGCATGAATCCGTGATGTTGCTGCGATAGGCTGAGATTCAAACGAATCATCATCGGAGTCATGGCCTAGAGCTGTAGGTTGGTCGTCACTATCGTCCTCAGGCATCTATAGATAAACTGTGAAATGATTTAGTTAGATATCAAAATATAATATAAGAAATACCAAGACTAATGGGTTTTAGCAAAATTCAGTGGTTATAGGTGAAGTTAGGATATAAGAGGCTGCAATGTAAATCAGGGGATAGTGTTTAGTTTGGGCAAAATAAACAATGTGCTTAAAGATTGACAGGCAGGCAAGAGGGTAGGTTTACAGAGAGAAATAAACAAACCAGTAAACAAACAGATTGATAAGACAAAAACTATTATAGAATTAACAAATACTAATTACTAGAATTAATTTGTAGATCATGTGATCTTATGTAAGGGCAGTTGACTCAAAGTCAGTATGTAGCCCCATGATTTGTAGCACAGATCTGGCTCGTATTATTATGCGAGCTACACTCAGAGATCAGGGGGCTTCACACAGCGAGGTAAAGCACTAAGAGGTAAGGCACTAAGAGGTAAGGCACTAGGAGATAAGGCGATAACAATGCACTTAACAATGATAAAACAAATATTTTTATTTACTGACACAATACAGTCTAAAATTCAAATCTACATTTTACATTTATAATTAAGGTTATTCTGCAGCCGATAGTTTCGCCTATATTTTCATGCTATAAGCTTATTTTTTAACTCGCATTTTTGTGAGAGGAGGAGGGGCAACCAAGATTTTCGATTTTTGATTTTTCGAATTCGAAAACTGAATTTGCATTTTTAAGAAAGTTTTTGAAATTCCTGTGCCCGCAGGATTTTAGCCCCCTAAAATGGAATACCCACTGCTTTACTGAAAAACTGAGTGAAATTAAGAGAAATTAGAAGTGTATGTTCAGAAGAATAGAAACTATCTACGGTTTACTTTTTATTTAGTTGTACGCATTTTCCAGTGAGCGAAGTACGTAGCTGAAGTTTGTATGAGTAACATATTTGCTACCGGGTAACCAAGGTTATGGAGTTTAGGTGAGATTATTGGGGTTTTACCGGGTAACCATTTCCCCAGCCCAAAAAACAAGCTTACCTAAGCATCCATATTAATATTACATCAGCATCTGCGTTCCGGGTAACTCTTTACTTTCCCTCTCGACATGTTGAAAAAAAAAAAACTTTCCACGAAATCCAAAAAGCCACTCACTCATTCACTAATATAGGGAAGTGACTGAAAAATTAGCTTTGTACCAGAGCAATCAGAATACCATGGCAGAAGTTAACACAACCACCTGTAGATTCTACGAAAACAAGTACCCAGAAGTCGATGACTTGGTGGTCGTCAATGTCAAGGAGATCGCTGACATGGGAGCCTATGTCAAGCTTTTAGAATATGACGATATCGAAGGCATGATTCTGCTTTCGGAACTTTCAAGAAGACGAATTCGAAGTATCCAGAAACTGATCAAAGTGGGTAGGAATGAAGTAGTGGTTGTTTTACGAGTCGACAAAGATAAGGGTTATATTGATTTGTCCAAGAGAAGAGTTTCACCAGAGGAAGCAATAAAATGTGAAGAACGATATAACAAATCCAAGGTTGTTCATTCTATTTTACGACATGTGGCAGAGAAGCACAAAGTGCCTTTGGAATTATTATATGACAAGGTTGGTTGGCCATTGAGCAGGAAGTATGGTCATGCTTACGAAGCTTTCAAAGCGGCCATTTCCACCCCCGACCAAGTGTTTGAAAGTGTAGAGTTCCCAAGTGACGAAATAAGAGCTGATTTGATGGTCCAGATTGCTCGAAAACTCACCCCTAACCCTACCAAGGTCCGAGCTGATGTCGAAGTTACTTGCTTCAGCTATGATGGTATTGAAGCTATCAGAACTGCATTAAACGAAGGCATTGCCCTACACACTGAAGAAGTTCCCCTGACAATCAAATTATTAGCAGCACCTTTGTTTGTGTTTACTTCTATTTCATTGAACAAACAGGCTGCTTTAGAAAAGGTACAGCATGCTATCGATGTTGTTAGAGAAAACATTGAAGCGGCTGGTGGATCAGTTAATGTTAAAATGGAGCCTAAGGCTATTTCCGATACTGAAGATGCTGAAATGCAAGCTCTTATGGCAAAGGAAGAGCAGGCTATGATGCTTAGAGATGGTGATGATGACCAAGAAGGTGATTCAGGGGAGGACTAATTCTTCTATATATATTATCATGAGATATTATGGGTATCTATATAGTTACTTGTATGACCAAAAAAAGAAAACGATCTTCTCAATAAAAAATATGAGATCTTTACGTTGTTAAGTGACAATTTTAGGTATGCTTACATAATCACCCCGTAAATGATTACATAACTCATCGAGCATTGTGGGGTGATTCAGTTATAGTGCGGACATTACCACCATCTGTTTCTGTCTCACCACCTGTTTCTACCAATAGAATATATATTTTTGAAATGTCTGGGTCTAGAAGAGCTACACATGCCGGGTCTTGGTATACTGGAAATGCCAGCTCATTAAATAGACAGATAGAAGCTTTTTTCAGCAGTATCAAAGACAGCAAGTTCGATAATGCTCCATCACCTGTTCCTGAGGCTAGATTTCTTGTAGGTCCACATGCTGGCTATTCTTATGCTGGGCAGACATTGGCATATACTTATAGAGCCTGGGATACTTCTAATGCCAAAAGACTGTTCATTTTAGGGCCTTCTCATCATGTTGGATTCAGAGGCGCTATGTTAAGCGGATTCGCTTCATACGAGACTCCGCTTGGTAATGTGCCAGTAGATACTGAAACTACCAAGAAGTTACTAGAGTCCGGCTTGTTTAAAACAATGAGCAAGAAAGTGGATGAAGAAGAACATAGTTTTGAGATGCATATGCCATATATTTATAAAGTGACATCGTCGGGTTTAGGAGAAGTCGGCTCTGTCCCTGTTATACCTATAATGGTAGGCGTTACAGACGGATCCTATGATAAAGAGCTGGCAAAACTGTTACAGCCTTATCTGGCTGATAAAGAGAATTCGTTTGCAATAAGCACTGACTTCTGCCACTGGGGCCATCGCTTCGACTATACTGTTTATACAACTGAACCAGACGCTTTAGAGTTGCAAACATTGAGAAGAGTATCTCACTTGTATCCAGGAGTGTCCATTTATCAAAGCATTGAATACCTAGATAAGCTTGGTATGGCTGTAGCCTCACAAGGTTCCTACGAGAAATGGCAGGAATACCTGGAGAGAACAGACAACACAATATGTGGTCGTACGCCACTTGGAATTGTTTTGCTGGCTATAGAGCTATGCAAGAATGATAAGTTTGGATCTTTGAAATGGGTTGATTATGCTCAGAGTTCTAAAGTAATAGATATCAGTGACAGCAGTGTCAGTTATGCTGCTGGATACGCAGTACTTTAAAGGGTTATTCTATCTCGTTACTGTATTTGTATTTCAAAAACAAGTAGATAGAAGATATTTCGATTTCAAAAAATCTTACTACGTTAAAAACTGTCTCTCTTATTATATAGGTGATTAGCATATATTCCCCGGAGAATTCAGATGCCTAGGCTCACAACGTTTAACCTTTTTTTATAGCCACATTATTCAATTAAACCCTATAGAAAATATAAATCTTATTAAAAGATATATTCAAAATAAAATCCTTTTTAATGTTGTCAAGAACCAGTTGTACTTCCTTCGTGAAAACTGCAGCCAAACCAAGCCCAACCCTCACTGGTTAATCTTTCCAGTTGTAGTTTCTCTACGCGTTAAAGAAAGTTTCAATTAACCGGCATACTGCACCAACATGAGCGACGCGAAATTATTTACGCGGGTAAGTAATTGATAAACTGTTATGATCTATGGAATTTTTTATTAACATCCGCCTCTAGGAAAGAGCCACTGAATTAAGAGCCGAGCTCAGTCTTGATAAAAGGGACCGGAATCATAAGTCCAAGAAGACAGCACTGAAGAAAATTGTAGCCAACATGACAATGAGCAATAACGAAATGATTCTATTATTCCCGGATATAATCGCATGTATGTCTATACATGATATTGACGTCAGGAAAATGTGCTTTCTGTACCTCTTGACATATGCTAAAGCGAAGCCGAGGTTAGCGCTAGAAGCTTTGCCGGTTTTAATTGAAGATATGGCCGACCCGTCGCCTCTTCTGAGAGCATTGGCTTTACGTACAGCCTCATCTATACCGGTACGAGAGTTTTTTGAAACATCTTTAAGTTATACTATGGAATTATTACAGGATAGCGATGCATATGTGAGGAAAACTGCTGCTTATAGTGCGGCAAAACTATGGCATCAAGACCCTGCCACAGTAGAGAAGAATGATATCATTAATGAGCTTAATAAACTCATTTCGGATACAAACCCCACTGTTGTGGCTGCTGCCTTGGCATCTTTAATGGATATAACCGAGTCGAGCCGAGATCTCCAACTGAAAATCGATACTTCGAATGCATTCACTTTAGCGCACATTCTCAAAGAATGTAATGAATGGTGTCAAATCTACATCTTACAAGCACTTATGTACCATGTGCCTACTGATGAAAAGAATGCTGCCATGCTTATAGAGCAGGTTCTACCCAGATTACAGCATGAAAATGCATCCGTCGTACTTGGTGCTGTCAGAGTACTGATTTATCTGTCCAATTTCGTTCCAGAGGACCGCCTGGAATCTGTGGCTTTGGAGAAACGAATAGGGCAAGCACTAGTGATTTTGCTGTCGAAACCACCAGAAATCCAGTATCTCACTCTACGAAATTGTATATTATTATTGCAAACTCAGACCCATCAACTCAATCTTGATGTTAGAGTATTTTTCTGCAAATATAACGACCCGATATATGTGAAAGCAACCAAGCTAGAAATTGTATTTCTGCTGGCCAACGAGAAGAATATCGATGCTGTGTTGGAGGAGCTTCAGGAATGTGCGACTGAGATTGATGTGCAGATGGTAAGAAAGGCTGTTAGGGCTATAGGCAAGCTTGCTATTAAGATAGAACCTGCTGCAACTGCCTGCATTGATGTCATATTGGAACTAGTACAGAGCCGAGTATCTTATATTGTTCAGGAAGCTACGATTGTCATGAAGGATATTTTCCGTAAGTATCCAAATCGCTATGAGAAGACTATTTCAGTATTATGCGATAATATGGATTCCTTGGATGAACCTGAGGCTAAAGCTGCGATGATATGGATAATTGGCCAGTATGCAGATAGGATTGATAACTCGCATATTCTCCTTGGGGAATTCTTGGAAGGGTTTTTAGAGGAGGTCAATGAGGTTCAAGTCACTTTGTTGACTGCCATTGTTAAACTTTTCATTCTTCGACCGTCCAAAGGACAATCACTAGTTCCCAAAGTACTAAAGATGGCAACGGAAGAAGTGGATAACCCGGATCTTCGTGATAGAGGGTTCATGTACTGGAGATTGTTATCAGCAAGCCCAGATGTTTCAAACGGACTTACAGCCAGGGAAATTGTCCTTGATAATTTACCAATTATATCTACAGATTCTGATCGCATGGATGATACGCTTCTAGAAGAACTTGAACTGGTTATTGGATCACTAGCTACTATTTATCTCAAGCCTATTAAACAAGTATTCCGTTCGGCAAAGGTGAGAACTCTTCCTCAGAGTCCTGCTCTAGTGCCGCGAAGGAAATCCATGTTTCTCAACCATTCTTCTACTGGTAGAGATAATCCACAGAATGCTCACTTGTCAAGAAAATCGTCATTCAAACCTTTAGAAAATCGCTCAGCTGTGAGAGCAGATTTTACACGTCTAGGCTCTGGGGGCCCTATAAGTCCGGTTAGTAACTCTTCTTTCGATACACAAATCAGAGGTAACAGAGGTTCCTTATTCATACATCCTCAAGATCATTCCACAAATGAGGTATATCAAACCGGATCTCACTCTGCGTACAAATCGAGTACCTCTGTTCATAATCCACATTCTGGTGACGGATTCTTGATTAATATAGATGACGACGACGGTGATGATAACGACGAGAATGGTAATACAGAGCGCAATAATCTATTGTAGATGACTCTTTTAAACAATGTACATTTTCATTTTCCGTTCACATTTCAATTTAATGCAATTAGAATAAATATTTACATGATTTTAGTCTGATGCAGGTACTATTGTTTCAACCATGATCTGAGGGAGATTGGGCTCTGGTCCTTCAGGAATCTCGTCTTCAGATAATGGAGAGCCAGTTAGAGCCCTCAAGATAACCCTTGCACCAATCTTGGAGATCACTTCATTTCTCTCTTTACAGAATGGTATGGCGACACATTCAGGACACCCCCATTCGCAGCTACAGCTATCTAAGCGATCAGAAGCGTTTCGCAACAACTCTTCAGCAAATCTATAACCGGCTTGTGAAATGTTACCCGACTCTGAGCGTTGATTGTAGAAGATGAGTCTAGCAGGGCGCATCCTAGAAGTCTGGGTCTTACTAAACTCCTTTTCCGGAGCTTTGCATTCCGTGGCCATGTCTCCTCCAGAGGTCTTCGAGACAGTTGGTAACATGCTCATAATTGCGTGTTCTGTAGCATGTATAGCTCCTGCAAGTGACAGGTTCTTCTTAGTAAGTGTTTCAAGGATCGACTTTGGTATATTTATCCAAAATCCCGTGTTATAGGTGACATGAGGCGTAGACTCGACTTGGGCATCTCCGATGATCTGATCAGCAGAGTTCACTTTGAAATATCCAAAAACAAGTGACATGATTTTAACTCGTCCATAATAGACAAATACTCTAAGATCCGTGGCCGCCAGCTGTCTTCTCTGTCCGGTTTCAATTGGATCAACATCAGTGTAATCTCGTTGTCTTGTTATCCAGTTAACATTGACCTTTTGCACTATTGCATATTTTCCTTCATTATTAAACTCAAGGATAAGAAATGGCTGACCCTTGTGCAAGAAAATACCCCCTTCGTATAGGGTGAATGTGACTCTTGACTCTTCTATTTCTTCCATTACCACATTGTTTCCATTAGTAACATCTACTACGGCATACATCTGTTCTTGTACACCACGAATAGATCGTTCATAACATTCCAAAGCTGCAGTCTTCACTTTGAGTTCGTAACTCTGCTCATATTCATCATTTGGGTCTCCAATATGGCGACTTATATTCATTTCTTCTGACAACGGCCCGAAATACCTTTGATCGAGATCAGGCACCAATGGTAATTCATTATGTGCACATACGAGTTGAACATCCCTGAGCAGCTTATTATCCAAATCCAAAAGCACTCCTGCATCAGGGGTATCAAAGATAGCAGTAGGATTGGTCGCATAATGCTGATCAACTGCATTGCCTCCACAAATCACCACCGCTAACGAATCTTGTCTTTTTCGCCCTGATCTTCCGACCTGTTGCCTGAAACTACTGATAGATGACGGGAACCCAACCATTAGTACTGCATCAAGTGCGCCAATATCTACACCTAGCTCTAAGGCATTTGTAGAAACAATACCAAGAAGATTACCACTGAACATCTCTTTTTCAATCTTTCTCCTATCTTCAACAGAGTAGCCACCTCTATAACTTATGATCTTGTCCGCAACTACTGAGCTGTATATATCGGAATGCTCCTTGGCCAAAGTCCTGATACTCCTCATCAGCAATTCACAAGTCTTTCTTACAGGACAAAAAGCAATCGTGCGGATTTTACGAGATGCCAGCTCAAGAAGCATCTTAGAAGCTTCACCTAGGGGATGGATTCTATCCAATTTACCGTCAGCCGGACTTATTAGAGGACATTCCCAGATCACGTAGTGTTTACGACCATGAGGAGAACCGTCCTGGTCAATGACACTTAAACTATCAGGGTAAAATTCGTCTTCCAAATTTTCATCTATAGCAAACATGTCTCGCATAAACTGGGCAGGTTCACGGATCGTCGCCGAGCAAGATATAAATTGTACTTTAGGAGAGTAATACAGTCTTTCGCATAATCTTCGAAGTCTTCGCAATATATACGAGACATGAGTACCAAATATACCGTTGTAGTAATGAAGTTCATCGACTACCACGAAGTGCAAGTTTTCCAAAAATCTGGACCAAGAATCATGATATCGAAGAACACTAGCATGCAGGGTATCAGGGTTCGTAAAGATAACATTGGCTGTATCACGGATTTGTGGTCTCAGTTTGAAATCAGTATCACCGTCATAAGTGTCTATCACAATTCTCCTCAGAGGTGAGTCTTCTGGAAATGCTTTAATGACCTGCAAGAAATGACCTTTTTGATCCTGGGCTAATGCCTTTGTTGGAAATATAAACAAAGCGGTTGTGCAAGGCTTCTCTATAAGCTTCACAAGTACCGGTATTTGATAAATCAAGGATTTGCCTGAGGAAGTAGAAGTTGTGACAATCACATGGTCACCTTTTAATATACTGTCAATAGCTTTAGCTTGATGTGAATATAGTTTTGATATGCCAAATGCTGAGCTCAAAGCAGTGGATATAACCTCCGGTATATCAGCGGTCAAATCAGCAAATGAAGACTGTTTATCCGGCGTTTCTAATTCCGCAACAATCTGATCGTTGTAATCAGGTGATTTCTTGAGAAAACTAATAAATTCTTGTATCGGTGAGATATCAGCTTGTTCATCCAACTGCTTCGTCTTCACCATCATTAGATCCATAGGGTTGTCATAGACTTTCATAACTGGAACATATTTGAAGCTCAACTTATCAAGTTTGGTCTCCCATTTCTCAGTCCCTGTGTCATTATTCTTAATAAAGTTTTCCAAGGCCAGATTAAAGTAATCTGTTCTTCTATTTATCAGCTCTTTGATCTGTAGAGCTATTGTATGGGGTAGTCTGGCCTTGATAGTTCCTTGACAATAAGCAAACACCAACATCTGTTTCACATGCTCAGTTCCTTGTCCTAGTTCAATAATATCTAGATCCATTTCGTTTTCGTCCAGATATTCGAAGATGACAGCTTCCGGCATCAACGTCTTAATCTTAGCTACATCTTCGATGTCAACCGCCGACCCTCCAAGCTCTTTCTCTACCATGGGCTTAAGAGCGTTGAATGTGATCCTTCCAATACGTTTATTGGCTGCTAAGAATGTATAAATAGTGCATAAAGACTTGTGAAGTCGAGTCAGCCATTCTTTCTCATCGAGATGTGGTCTTTTCATATGATATTTATAGGTATATATATAATGTAGTAAGGTTTCATTTTGGCCCCAGCAATGTCAAGTATTGGATATTCCAAAGATATCAACTATAGTTTTTTAACACGGATTTAATTACAAGAAACTTTGATTCATTTGATTTAAATAATTGAAAACTGAACTGATAGTCGTCCTACAACTCTGGTGGTTCAAAATTACGGATTCGTGCTAGTAACTGTCGACTCAGTTTTCTTAAGAACAATAGTGTCACCGGTAGACTGCGAACTGATAGAAGTAGGGGAAAATGAGGCTGGAGAAACAGATTTCCCGGAAGAATTCGCACTATCATCAGACCGAGATGATGCTGCAGCTGCTGCCAGTTTGGTCAATGGTTTTAAAGAGTTTGTACCATTTGGAAATGAAGAAATGCCAGGTGAAATAGGACTTGATTCGCCAGATCGAATATAACGATTACGTGATCTGCTCCTTGATCTAGCAAGGGGCTTATTATTTAAAGCATCACCCAGTCTAGCGCGATGGCCGCCTTTCTTGGAGCGTTGTCTTTGAAGTGGCGGCGGCTGTTCTGTCAGTTGCTTAAAGTCGTCCCTAGGGAGCCAATTCTTCCATCCTTCGTAATCGATCAAGGCTTGCATACAACCCCACTCAATAGTCTTTTGTTCCAGCCAGATCAAGTTCACAGGTTTGGTTAAGAAATCGTTACAACCTGCAGCTAAAGCTTCAGATTTGGATGCCGGCGATGAACTGGCCGTCAAGGCTACAATAATTACTGGCGATTTGAATAAATGTGCATCCAGGTTATCTTCGTCGGACACTTTGGCTAACTTTATAGCTTGTTTTTCTTCGGATGAAAAGGCACCAATACCATTGATATGTTCTAAGCGCCTAATTTCCTTAGCTGCCTCAGTACCAGACATGACAGGCAGTTGGATATCCATTAGCACGAGGTGGAACCCTCCTTGACGCCATTTTTCAACTGCTTCCTTACCATTCTTAGCTACCTGGCATCTGATGCGCTTTTTTCTCATAAATGCCTCCAGAATTTTCTGGTTAATAACATTATCTTCGACAATCAACACATTAACCTGAGGAACAACGCCTTCTCTTAGAGACAAACCGTTATTAGTAGCACGACGCAAGGTCTTGAATTTCTGAATCGAAGCACCACCATCAAGAGCATGGGTCACACTAGGCGGCGGTGTGGCAGGATTAGTCGAGCCGTTTCCAAATGCATCCCGATGTAAAACATCCGTCACGGAATTTCGTTCTGAACCATCAGGAGTAACAACAACGGTTTCAATTTTGCCATTATTAATGGCTACTGTTCGAGTTTCCAGCTTGTTTGTAGGTTGTAGCTGGAAATGTCTTGGCAGAAGCAAAACACCATTATTACCTGACTTTGAAGAGGTACTGAAAGTACTGCTTACAGTAGAGTTAGATGCACTTCTCATTGGCCGTGTCTTTTCAGAGACTAAGTTTACAGGGGTTGTAACACCATCACTTACTGCATTTATACTGTCAAAAGCAGGTAGTGATTCTGCTGTTATAGACTTGTAATTGACAGGATATGAGTTTACGGATGCTGGAGGTGATGTCAAAGGGAAATTATCAATAGGGAGAGTTGTCTCAATGATGAATGCGTCTTGCATTGTCATACCAGAGGGAAAGAATTGATCATAGATGTTGAACACCAGTTCGTCAGGAGGTAATATATATTCAATGGGGGTGTTATCACCAGAAGCTCGTGCATTGCTGCCAGAGCTAGGAGGGGATGGCGTTGCCCTGGGAATGCTTGAATAGGTGTGAGAATGCGGTAGTTTTCCTGAGACTCCATGCAAAGGATTTAAAGAGTGATGAACAGTGTGATGGACTGTATGTGTGGTTGCATGTTTCTTTGAGTTTGTATTGATATGACCATGAGAACCTTGTGACTTCCCATTATGATGTGTAGATGAGCTTGTATCACCATGGTCAGTCACATGATCATGTATATGCCTATCAACATACCTGATGAGTAAATCTGCAGGATCACAAGTTCTTGCCAATGTGTTTGGATACTTCATGATGATCATTGTCTTCAAGTCGTCTACAATATCCGTTTCAGATACGAGCACAGTCGTTGGAACCTGGTCAGGACGCCGTATCCAAACACGGCGCTTACTATCCTGGTGCTTCAGAGACATGCTGGACTCTACTATAATATCTCAGAATCGTATAAATAAGTTTTAGTCAATCTATGAACAGAGCTTGCCCCAGTTCTAAGTGCCGTCCAAAAAAAAGTGGGTTCAAAGTTGGAGATACACCGGAAATTCCCAACCTGTTATGTGGAGAGACGGAACTTCAGTTTAGTTGAAGAAGCAGCCATCTTCAAGGTTCTTTGTCCTGGAAACAAAGACATGTTTATTGAATATAAAGTATCAAGATAAAACACTTTTATCAGTTGTTTATATCCCTAATATATATTTATATACATCTATGTATATATGTGTAGTTATAACCCTAAGAAACTACAGTTTCACAATCACAAAAGAACATTAGTCGTACGTAGTACAATCCAGTGAAATAAACGAAGAGTAAGAATTAGAATAAGAATAAAAAAAAAACCAGAGAATAAATTATTGAGAGCTGTAACCTTCGTCAGCATCAAAGCCACCGAATCGCATGCTAATCTGGACACAGTCGCCTACCAAGGCTCTTCGTCTCTTGAGATCAATGCCTGATCTATCAGCTTCTTCTGAACCTATCCAGAGTCGGGCAATAGCAGCAAGAGATTCCATCTTTGCGGTCTCTTCCAATATTTCCATATGATCCTTAAGTTCATTCAGCATCTTGTATAAACTATCAAAGCCGAGAATACCGATCTTTGTGTTGGTTGGATCCAAGTGTAATCGCTTAGCTATCGAGACTGCATGATCGACTTCATTTTTTGCCAGGTACAGTCTTACCATACTACTGTATAATGCGATCTTACCATCTAATGTAATTGTATCCACAGATGAAGTTTGTTCTGCAGTAATTTTTGTAGGTTCAATCGTGCTGACTGTGTCGTCCGATTCATATGCATCTTCAATTTCATGATCAAATTCTTCTTCTTCCTCTTCTTCATCAACTTCATCTTCTTCCTCAGCTTCCTCGCTAAGGGTTTGTAAATTACTTTCCATCAATTCCTCTTTGTTATCAATAGCTTTCTCTGCATTGACATTTTGTGTAGCTTTTTTGATCTTCTCCATAGCTGAGCCAATGTAGCTAGGATCCTTAGGGCCTAAAAGCATGGCATGAACAATGAAAACACGCTGTTCAATTTTTGAATTCAAAGGAACGACAGTTCTGGCAAGATCAAGTTGTGCAGTATCAAATTCACCAGATATCGTGTCATCACGGATAACATCTTCAGCTATTTTGGCAGCATAGAAGGATGCAAGAACATCGAATGAGCTTACGGTGGCAGGATCATGAGGAATAGTCTCGTAGATAGAATCATAGGTCGCTTTCTGGCAACCGTATGAACAAGGCAGGCCAAAAGCCAGATTTCTCAATCTAGTGACAGCATCCAAATAGCTGCTATCAGAAATTTTATCTTGATTCAAAAGGAATCTGAGATGAAGAGGTAAACTATCGACATCAGAGTTTCCAGCCAATGATAGTAGTTTTGAAGAAATACCACGGAAGAAGTTTTTCGAATAGCTAGGGCCAAACTGGCCAAGTATTTCAGCCTCAATAGCTTGAAGCAAATATCGAGAGGCATCGGCTGGAGTCAAAAACCCGTGCAAGAAACTGCTGAAGATTCGCCAGTAAGAACAGTCCAAATCACCACCACAAAGCTGCGAATCAATAGCACGGTTCAAAGTGTCGGTGTCAGGTAAAGTAGATGATCTGAAAAGAACTCTTCTAGCAATGTTCAAACCTTCGAATCCAGCAATGAATCTGACCAGGACTTCCAAAGAAGTCAAGGAAACAGCAAAAACACTACTGAAAAGGTTGTATGATCCCGGCAAATCCATTGCACTACTTGTGGCCAAGAATGTTTGTTTCCTTAGTTCCGAAACAGACATTCTGGAGGAAACCTTTGAATCAGTTGAAGTAGTAGATCTAACATTAGATTTACCATTGGATGAACCAGATTTACTGAAAAATAGTGGTGCAAAAACGTAGACTACAGTGCCTAGTATGAGTGCCATTTTGAAGCCAAAAACGATATTTGAGAAATTCAAAGGACCATACTGGAAGTTTGACATCATGGAGAATATAGGCATGGCGGACAATCCTTGAGAGCCATCTTCACTGCCCATCATACCAGAGGCCATCAAACCAGCCATAGAACACATCATCAACTTAGAAGCAACATCAGATTTTCTGTGAATAGGGTCAGGATAAGCATTGAATTCATTCGAGGGCGAAGAATGATAACTAGTGCCTCCTGAAGAGGAACCACTTCTAAACGAAGGTTCCGATAAAGAGCTTGAAGTACCAAAAGCACTGTCATCACTAGCGTATTTGGAACCATTGAGGTTAGTACCAGCGGGAAGCAAACTTCGCAGTTCATCCAGCTCTTTTGCCAAGATGTTGTTTCTTGATTGCAAATGGATTATATATTCGGTAGCCTTGGTCAATACAGTGGCTTTGTTCAGCTTGTTGGCTGGAGTCAAACCGTCGAGATCCTCCTGGCCAGGCTTACCAGCGACAACGCATCTAAGAGCAGGAACACAATCTCTTAGTGCCAATATTCTATCATTGATATTGGTTCTGTAACGTTTCTCGATGACATTGTGCGAAGACTTTTCCTTCTTTGCTTTTCTCACCTTGCCATTTTTTGTATTGACAGAGATAGCCCTGGAGGTCTTTTTCCCGTTTGTAGGAGATGATTCAGAGGACAAGGACTCGGAAGAGCCAGAAGGCGAGGGATACATCTGATGGCCCTGCTGTAGTAGCATGGACTCATCTCCAGCTTCGTTTTTGATAGGATGTGTGTTGTAATCCATATTTGCAGTCTCCTGTTTGATTGGTGGAGTATTGCCAAACTCCGATATGGAGGAGTATGTGGAATTGACCTGAGATTGTGGCGACGAGAAAGAAGAGCCTGCATTCTGGTTGTTGAAATCAAACGCTTCATAGGGTGAGTTGTTACTGCTGATACTATTGCTGTGGCTGCTAAACTCATTCATGTCAGGGTTGTTCCAACCGGTCACCACAGACGCAGCCGGCCCATTTGCAGCCGCTGCTGAGTTAACTTGGTCGAACTCATCCAAAAAAGGAGCTGCGTCTAAGATATCACGAGGAGACGGAGTGTATAATGAGTTTGAGCTGGTTTCATCATTATCAAGGGATGCAATGAATTCATTGCAGTCCTGATAGTCGAAATTCATAGTGAAATCCGACATTTTGAAGGGTAAATTCTGGTTGGTTAGTTTTTGTTTGTAGTTGAAATTAGAGGTGGAGGATCAGACAAGAGAAAACGAAAAAACTAAAAAAAACACAAAAATCAAAAAAAACAATTTGGGGAAGAATCAGGTCATGTGGTAAAAGCCGCACTTATACGAGCACACAAGACAAGATAACTGAGAGATACCAGAGGGTCATAACGATATATCTATCTCAGGATCTACAAAGAAAAGCATTTCAAAGCAATCATCAAAGATCTGGTGTTCTAAGGTTTACTCTAGTAGCAAGACCAAAAAATTATTAAAGTCTTCTAGCCAGATGTCAATCAGAAAACGTCAATCACAAAAGAATTGTAGTTTTCGACTCAAACCATGGAATAAAACCCCTTGAAAACATAGAGCAATTATTCTCAGCAATCTTTCCTTATTCTTCAGGCCGTGTTTTTTTGGTTTTTGGTCTTTAGTCAGCCTCCGCCTCGCACCGAGTTCCTCTCCATAGATGGCATCTCCCATGTTCAATAGCAGCCAAAAGATACGATAAGTAGGCAGGCAGTGAACAAGGCTGTAAATGGTTCATTTTCTCTTTCATCTCCAACAAATGACTTACCTTGAAATCTAGAAATTCGACAGTGTCAAATGAGACAGAAAAAAGAAGGAAGGAGAAAGAAAAAAAAAGCGTAAAAGTTGAGTAGTAACTAAGTACGGAGGGACCCTGGATCTGGTTGCTTGTTTAGGCACAGCGGGAAAAACTGGCGTGACTTTTCATTTACTCCCGACGGGCCACACAAAGCGTGGACCGGGAAACCGAGGAAGCCAAAGGCACACTGACGTAATACCAAAACGAAACAAAGAATGAAATTAAGTGGGGTTACGACCTAAACGAGATATATTGTCGTGATTTTATATATTAGAATTATATATTATATTATTTGTTATTTAGTAGATTTTATAGAGGTATTAAGTTAAGCCGAGCCAAGCTGAGTTGAATTGAGCTATCTATCTATAGTTATCTATGATCTACAGATATCACAATTCTGAACAAAAGTAGTCAATCCATTGCCACAGCCCCAGCCACTATATTTCTAATCTCATATAGCCGACCAACTGAGTCATAACAAAACCAACCCATACGAATTTGGTGTGGTTGTTATGCCTGTCACTTATATCCGTAATCGGTTATTGGTACTAGTTAAGTTTTCTAGCCTCGTTATAAGCCGCACGCTTTACGATCCAACGGGTGTTCTCTAAAACTGAATAATTCAGAAGTATCAATAGGAAATAATAAGAAAATTTTATAGCAATGGATTATATATGGTTAATACTATGGAGCTGTAAAAATAATTGGTCAACATTCGCTTATGTAAGCTTCTGGTACATGCTTATGTATTGGACTTATGTAAGCTTCTAGTGTATGCTTACATATTCGACTTATGGAAGAGCCAGCGAGCGAGCGAGCGAGCGAGTGAGCCAAAATGAGTCAGCTAAAGAAAACTAGAAGTGAAGGCAGCAGGCAACCAAACGCCTCACGTGACTAAAGGCAGCCCACAGCCTGAGCTGGAAGTCTTTTATTGTTACTAAAGGGAAAGGGTGTGTTGTTTCACAGCTATGCTAAAGCGCGTTACCCGGAACTAACTTGTCAAACCAAATGCTAAGCATCCTCTTTTCCTCTTTCCTCTCACAAACTTAACCAGTATACAAAAACACCACACAGTATATCAAAACAATGGCGTTAAAGCGAATTAATAAGGAACTTTCTGACCTGGGACTGTAAGTATATTTTGTTTAGATTATATCTAGAAAAGACCGACTGAATCAACCTTTTTAAGCCGTTGGTGATTGATGTTAGCTTTTCTATTGAGTGTCTTTGGGCTCAGTCCTTTTTTTAAAGTTCTGTGACGTTCTGGAAACACATTCTGTTCAGGGCAGCTTGGTTTCCAAGGTCTTGAGATATTAAGGGGAAACACAGTATATTTGATTTCGGATGGTTTCTTGCTTGAGTACTGCAAGCTCCTGCTTTTTTTGTACGGGTTTCACCTTGATGCTGTTGTGGCAAAGCTGGGTGGGTTTCGTCCAGCATTGCGGGTACCTTTCGGGGCCTTTTTTTGGCTCTAATATCCTCCAACTTTCGGCTTATCGGTGTAATGATATTTGTGTTTTTTTATAGAACAAAGATATCTTGACGGAATTTTAAACTTTGGTAACCTTTTGACAGGTTTTGTTTGAGGATTCGTTATGACTATTTTCTGGCTCGTTCTTTTTCAGGGCAATTATTTGTAATATGGCCTTGCGGATAGACATTCATTCAGCCTTATTCAACAACATGAAAACATCCAAAAAAAAGCCTACTATTGAAAATAGGATGTTGCATTTCAGATCCAAATATCTGCTTGTTATTCTCACTCAAAATGATGTGGAATACATAGTGCTGCATTTCTGTGGGAAAATGTTGGATTCGTTTTTTTATGCTGTTGTGTCAACCAGAGTCAACCCAACACTACTCAATTTTCAACCCGCACTCCCCTCTAATATAACATACTAACCTTAGTGACCCCCCTTCTTCATGTTCGGCTGGACCTGTCGGAGACGACCTGTTCCACTGGCAAGCTACCATTATGGGTCCTTCTGACTCTCCATATTCGAATGGTGTTTTTTTCCTCAACATCCAGTTCCCTACAGACTATCCTTTCAAGCCCCCTAGGATCAACTTTACTACTAGAATTTATCACCCCAACATCAACTCAAACGGAAGCATTTGTTTAGACATCCTCAAGGACCAGTGGTCACCCGCACTCACTATATCAAAGGTTTTGCTGTCTATTTGTTCGTTGCTGACGGATCCAAATCCTGACGACCCGTTGGTTCCTGAAATTGCACATATCTACAAGTCAGATCGAGCTCGATACGATGCTACTGCCCGAGAGTGGACGCGTAAGTACGCAGTATGATTTGTTATTACTGCTTCTCTTTCATATCGTCGCATCTTGGAAATGCATGTATCTTGATAGATTTATGTAAAATCTAGATAATCTAAATTTGCAAACAAAAAACCCACAATTAACAGATAAAAAGTTCAAACCGGAGAATCTTCGGAATATAGTTTCTGATTCAAATTTTATATATTTTCTATACGTTGCTGTAAAACTTGTTTGCTTTTCTTCTCTTCATGTTCAACTTGACTTTGGCTTCTACTGCTACTCTTGGTTCTCCGCTAGTTGGGATGACTGGCTTTTGACAACTCTCCCTTACACTTCACCTCATATTAATAACCGCCAGCAAAGCTAATTAGATTGTCTACTCTGCACATTTCTTGAGTAGTGTAGACGTTGTTATTAGCTGGTGTGCTTTATAAATATTGGATTCTAGATATTCCGTGTTTGTTTTCTCACTCCTTTGCCTGACTTGCTTTTGAATTAGCATATTGCTTAGTGGAGTTTCGAGGACTACTTCACAATGTATCCTTACGGACAGGGTCAACAACCTCAGCAGCCTATATATGGTCAGCCAACTGGTCAATCACAATATTTAGGAAACTATGGAGGCAATGCCAATCAGCCACAACCTTTGATGCCAACGGCAACTGGGTACGGCTTCCAACAGCCTCCGCAACAGCCTCCGCAGCAGCAGCAACAACAGCAGCAATTCCAGCCCGTGGCTACTGGATTCCAAGCTCAGCAGCCAATAATCCCTACTCAAACGGGATACGGTATTCCGGCTTCTCTTCCTGCTTCCAGTAACAATATTGCTGCAACAAGCAGCACCAACACTACCTCGAATCTTGGCTCTGGAAATAAGCTGCTCAAGATTCCTAACGTGCGTCTGTCTTTCATCACTGCTGATGATCAACAGAAGTTTGAACAGCTTTTTAGAAGTGCTGTGGCACCCAACGAACAGGCGTTATCTGGTAAGTATACATTTCATTGACCCCCCGGACCCTTCCACTTAACTTCCATTTAAACTAACATCTCTCTAGGCGATCGAGCTAAACAGATTCTTACAAGATCAAATCTGAATCCTAACACTCTTGGAGACATTTGGGAATTGGCAGATACAACCAAAAGTGCTGCTCTATTATTCCCCGAGTTTGCTTTGGCCATGTACCTTTGTAGTTTGGTTATTAAAGGCCAATCTCTTCCCTCTGTTCTGCCAGAGAATATAAAAAACGAAGTCTCTAGCTTGGTGGATATCATTTCCTTCAGTATTGAAGACACCAGCCAGACTTCATTGCCTTCAAACATCCCTGATTTCCGCACTTCACAAACCCAGCTTGGACCTCAGGCTACTGGTTACCAAAATGGTCTTCAAATTCAGAAAACTGGCTCCGGTTTTCAACAACCCTTGCTATCTCAACCTACCGGTTATCAGGCAGTACCCTTGCAGCCTCAACAGACTGCTTACCCTAACTCTTTGCAGCCTTTACAGTCGTTATCCACAGGTTATCAACAGCCTCTGCAGCCTCAGGCTACTGCCTATCAACAGCCTCTTCAAGCACAGCGAACAGGTGGTACTGTTGCTACTCAGCCTACAGGTTATTCAGCAGCTTCTCTCCAGTCTCAACCCACAGGAATCACTCCCCTTTCTGCAATGCCTACTGGAAGACCTGGACAATGGGGTTTCATCAACACCCCCACCCAAGGCTTACCTGGTATTGAAGCCTTGAGATCTCAGTTGATGCCACAACCTACGGGAGCACCTACAATGACTCTTCCTCAGTCGCAATTACAAGGCAATGCTAAAGTAGAATGGGCTATCACCAAAGAGGAAAAACAGGTGTACGACAGTATTTTCAATGCTTGGGATAAGTCAAGAAAGGGCTTTATTACTGGTGATGTCGCAATTGCTGTGTTTGGCAAAAGTGGCCTTAATAGGGAGGATCTTGCTAAAGTATGGGCTTTAGCTGATCCCGATGACCGAGGCCGATTATCCAAAGATGAGTTTGCTGTTGCTATGCATTTGGTTTACCGAACGCTCAACAATCATCCGCTCCCTAACGAACTTCCTGCCGAATTGATTCCTCCTTCGCAACGACGACTTTCTGAGTCTGTCAGTCAAATAAAATCTTATCTGAGGACAAATCCAACTGGATCAAAGACATTGTCAAATCGGTATCAGAATGATCGTGGAGCGGGTAACAACTGGAGATCTACGAATCAGGACGCTGCTGTTTTCAAAAACAATGACGACGAAATGGGTTCTTATGTATCCGGTGCTCGGCACAAGTCTAGAAAGGCCTCTGATAATGCTGACTCGCAAGAGCAATCATCTTTCCAGAAGGACCCTGAGAAAATGTCGATTACAGAACTAGACAAAGCTGTTCGTGAAAAGAAGATTCTGTTGTCAGCGATTGACGCTCAAGATGAAGAGGACTACTCTGCTGTCGAGGATATGGAAATACGAAACAGAGAAGCAATCGATGATTTAAAACGAAGTATTACAAACGTCCAAAAAGAGATCAACAAATATCCTAACGCTCCACTGGTAGCGACTGATTCTAATGTTGATAAGCGACAGACCTTGCGAAAGCTAAACAGCCAAACAGATTTGGTTCCTCAACTTGTTTCTACTATCAAGCGATATGATGATGAGATTATTTCTGCACGTCTTGAATTATTTAGACTCGAGTATGAGAGAGACCACCCAGGTGCGACTATCGCAGGCACAGGACCTAGTGGCCAAATCACAGACCTCGACCGAAGACGGGCTCGATCTAAAGCAATTTTACGACGGGCAAATGCTCTTACTGGAAGAGGCAAGAACACGGGGTCGGTTGAAAATTCGGATATCGAGCATTTCGAGATGCTGTACGCACAGGAGAGAAGCAAGTATGCATCTGAGCATGATAGTGAGCTAAGAATGTTCGACGAGATACAGGAGAGTGTCAATCAGCTACAGACTGATTTGGAACGAAACCTTAAGGAAACCTCTGAAGATGTTCATGCCGACAGAGAGAGAAGGCGATGGGAAGAGGCAATTGGAGTAGAAGATGAAAGCAAAGACTTTATCTATTCATTGAGACGTATTTCTGGTACCCCGTCTACGGTCGTGCATAGCAGTACTGACATATCTTCAGCCTCTAGCCTGGGTCGTGGATTATCTCCTGCACCATCATCGACCTCTAAGCCAGCAAGTACTATTGGTTCCTCCACTGTAGGTATGACTGCTACTGAGCGTACCGCTCATATCAAGGCTGAGGCTGACAGAAAGATGACTGAACGACTAGCTGCTCTGGGCATCACTAGAAAGCCCAAAAATGCAAGCCATGCGTTCAAGCCACCATCTTCGGCAGCTCCTGAACCACAGCATGAGGCACCTGTAGCGTCACCAAAACCTACTGCTCCCGCTGTTGATGAGAGAGAAGTTGCTCCAGAATCTTCTGACGATGATGAAGATGAGAAAGAACTGCTGAAAGCTCGGGCTGAGCAGGAGGCACGGCTTAAGAAGCTTGAAGAGGAAGCCCAAGCTCGGAAAGGGAAGGATTCTGAAAAGAAGAAGCAAAAGGAGGAACGTCGAAAAGCCCTGCTTGCTGAAATTGAAGCTGCTAAAGAGCGTGAAAGACAGCTGCTTGCACTTGACAAGGAATCATCATCCGACGATGAGACTGCACCGGAGGCTCCTAGAAGGGTGCAAGTTGATCCTGTTGATGCTAAGATAGAAGCTCCTCAGGCTGCTACTGCAGTGGCTCCTGCAGTGGACAATAACCCGTTCTTGCGGGATAAGAATCCGTTCTTTAAGGCTCCAACTGCTGCTCAGCCTGCTAGCTCAGCCCCTGCCAGTGCCATGTCCGTGAAGGAGACAATTGATCCTGTGGCAGCTGCTAAACAGAGACGGAAGCAGCAAGGACATACTACTGATGATGAATGGGGTGATGATGGTCGTTTCAATTCCGAGGAGTCTTCGGATGATGACGATTCTAACAGGGGCAATCCTGTGGCTTTAGCTTCCAGGTTGTTTGGCTCAATCGGCAGTGCCAGATCAGCAGGATCTTCGACCGTTACTGTGAACGCGAAGGAGCCACCTCCCAATGGTTCTGCTGTAGCTGCACCAAATGCGGAGCCTACAGCTGTCGTTCCAGTTCCTGTTGTCGCTCCCTCAGTTGAAGAAAGTGAGGACTCTGATTCTGGCGATGACTCGGCATTTGCAACGCCGGTATCAGGCTCTCCTATTAGAGAATCAGTGCCTGAATATGAGGCACCACCTCCTCTTCCTCCTCCTGCCCCTCCGATGTTTACTGCTCCTCCATTGCCGGACTTTGCCAATGGATCATCGGCGCCTGCTGCTCCTCCTCCTCCTCCTCCACCTCCCCCAACAGACGTGCCTGTGCCTTTTGCAAATGGTGCTGCACTGGCAGCGCCTCCTCCTCCACCTCCTGGTGCTCCTCCCCCGCCACCACCTCCTTCCAATGGCGCTGCCAGTAGTGCTGGAGGTATGCCGGATACCAGTGGACTGTTTGCAGATATATTAAAGGGAAAGTCGCTTAAAAAGGTCGCAGCTCCTACTGAGAATTCGGGTCAAGACCTGGGGCGGGTCCTATAGTGAAGCAAGAAGAATGTAGTAGTTGTTTGATTTTGTATTATGTAGTGAACTATACAGTTTCGTTTCTATTATGCAGTGTATCTGGACCACTATTCATGTTCTCCTGGTCAAAAAAGAGAGGATATTCTTCATCTTTTTGACTTTTGTCCGCTCTCTACCAGTGTATGAAAACGAGCTCAGCTTCTCATCCAGAGACAATGTTCCCGTGGTTTGGTCGAAGAGCTTCTTTGGAGACTCTATATCAGATGAGGTAGGTTCACTTGGTTGATTAGCAGGCTCAGTCAGTGGCGATGATGGAATGTTTTCCTTGTTGTTATCATCGTATGGGCTAGGAGAGTTCCTTGTGTTTTTAGAGACTTCCTTCACTTTTTTACATGGTGGCTCGGTATCTTGTTTAGCATTATCCACTTGTTCCTGATCAATGAGATCGTCTGAAAATATTTCGACAGGTCTCTCAGTCCATCTGTCTTCGGTGGAGCGCCTTTTTGAGCTGGAAAAGTAGCCTGATGTGATTTTAGACCTGTCACCATTGTCATCTTGTGTCATGAATAGTCTACTCCTTTTCTGTACATTTGACTGAGAGGGAGTTAAGGGAGAAAGCAGGGTATTTGAAGCTCTAAGCGTACGCTTTCTCTGTGCACTGAATATATCAATGGCACTTTCGAATGCATTGTTGGTTTTTGGCTTCGGCGCCAAGGTTTTTGGAGTCAGCGGGCTTAAGGTTGTTCTGCTGGCAGATGTTTGGATAGATGCAGGAGTGGCCATGAACGACTTGATACTTCTTTGGAAAGGAGTTCTGGGTGTCATCAAAGGGACTGGTAAACTGTCACTTCTTATTACCGGCATAACACTGATTAAAATTGGTTTCTTAGAAATAGGGTCCACTCTTCCGTACGCTATTTCGGCACTTAGAGAAGCTTCGATATCAGGTCCAATGAACTCATCGAACCCAGGAACATTTTCCACAGACGACGGATCTTCTAGCGGGTTCAACATTACCAGTTTTTTGGACTCAGGACAAAACACGCGTTGATGCTGAAATGTCAAATCTGCTTGCTTGTATACAGCGTCAAAGTCTACTGGTATCTTGATTTTAGACTTTGCTTCTAGACGCAAAGCTCTGATAATGCGGTTGAACTCACGATATCTGCGAACCAAGACATGAGCACGTGCAATTCCAATTCCATAGATGCCTGGAGAATAGTCACAGCCTGATAATATAGCCAATGTTCTGAAATGTGCGTGCTCGAAGTCGCCTATACCGACTTCAGGGCATTGAGCGAACCTTTCTCGAGAGAACTCTATGCATCTTCCATCATTCTCGAACTTAGCCAAAAGCTTCTGGGCTCCAAAGATAATCAAATCACTGTCCTCGGCCAAAATTGCTTGGATATAACCTTTTAGTTCTAAGAAGCGCAGCTGAGCATCTGCTTCATACGGTGCTACCACGAACTTGACATGGTACTGTTTCAGCATTTCAATTACAGTGGCTGCCATAGTCGGGGTTACGTCAACACATCTCTGAAACTGCTGATTGGCCTGTTGACTCAGTCCTTGAGCCATAAATTGCATGGCTTTTGCTCTGGCAGATTCTCTCAATGCTTTACGATCTACTTCGACATTCGACTTGGTAGGCAAGTGGTCTCCGTCAAACACAAAATATGGCTCGACTCTGTAGTTTCTGAAAAGCCGGATTCTGGATTCGAAATAGTCCACATATTTTAATGAAGGTTGACCAAGAGCAAGTTGCTGTGCACATGTGAGAATGCTTTTATGCAGCCAAGCGTATCCATCTATACCGATTGTCTGACCACTGTATTCGGAAAGATGACTTTCTATTCCGACTGGTTTGAGGAACGGGAGTAAACCTGATCGTTAGAAACATTGATTATATTGTGGCGATTTCTGTACTTACCGGTCACACCCATGTTGTGGGGATTTGAAAATGCTGAAGTTGTGGGTGGTTGATGTATGTCAACAGACTTGAGAGACGTGAGTTTTTCGCGATGTTTTCGTGGACCTCAGCATAATGGGTGGGTGGGGAGTAGCATGTAGGAGTTTGGAAGAAAGCAGAAGAGTCAACTGCAAAGACAATATATAAGTAGTCAATCTATTTATTCTCTTTATAACTGTTATTAATTTCTTATTATTTATTTTATAATTAGTTTCTAGGTCTAGTGGACTTGCTATTACAACCCCCTGGTTTTTTTTGGAATCTCTCATCCCAAGCTTTCGGTGGGGCTCGTTAGATCTGGGGTAGAAAGTTGGGCGGGATTTGGGAAGAAGTTGGGTAACATTTGGGTAGGCTTCGGGCGGGCCTAACTACGATTATCCCAACCAATATACTCTCACTTATACAGCTCGACTTGACAGGCTGTTAACATTGTACTCTACTGACATCAGCAAGCTCAGATGCAAGGTTTCACTGAAGGTCAACCCCCCAATGGCAATGGTGTGGAACAGGCAATGGATTCGCTGTCAATAAATCCTACCAGGAAACGTGGCAAGCATGCATACCATGTGCTCGATAATGCTGCTTTGACCCAGACTCAACCCCCGATTCCTTCTTCTCAGGAGATCAACAACATGTTTTCTCCTGGAGGGGCTTCATCTCCTTTCTATGTTCCTTCTGCTCCATATACAACTGGAGGGTATGGGGTAGCTACAGCTACGAACCCCCAGCGGAGTCAGCCGCAGGTGGAAACAGAGATAGCTGGTAATTTCAATGGTAGATCTAACATTCCGGATGGATCCAGGAGAGCTGCTTCAATGGCTACAAATGCGCCCCCTATGGACTCACTGAGTGCTGTACCCTCTCTAGTCGAGGACAGGGAATATTCACAAGACGCTTTAGGTCCAGACCCTGTATTTGCGACTTTCGAGACTGCATGTCCTCCACCAGCATGTTGTGAATACAGCATCCAAGATCAAGGGATTTCCGGTCCAAATTTTGCGCGACTTAGTATGTACAATGTGCCTGCTACTGAGACGTTACGATCAGCTACAAAATTACCACTTGGTATGCTTTTAACTCCTTTTGCTGGCCATTTGACCGGATCTGCTAAGAAAGACATTATTCCAGTGGCTTTAGCTGATTTCTCCACAGAAGAACTCGAAGCACCTCGATGTCGACGATGCCGTACTTATATGAACCCATCTATACAGTTTGCACAAGGTGGATCACGGTTTGTTTGTAACATGTGTCAGTTTCCGAATCCTGTGGATTCAAGCTATTATCAGCCCACTGACAGTTACAATCGCAGAGTAGACTGGCAAGAACGTCCAGAACTTGCTTTTGGAACTTATGATATTGCGGTCCCTAAAGAATATTGGCACGAAGGACGAGAACCGAGTTCTCTGCATCAACTCTTCATGATAGACGTCACGGCCGAGGCCGTTCGAAAAGATATTCCAAAGCTTACTGTCGAGGCTATCAGAGAAGCTGTCTATGGTAGCGGCAATTTCCCTAAAGGAGCAAAGATTGGAATCATGACTTTTGACCGAAGATTGCACTTTTATAACCTTAGCAAGCATCTGGAACAACCTCAGGTTATGGTTGTTAGTGATTTATTTGACACTTTTGTTCCTCTAGAACAGGGTTTATTTGTTGATCCTGAAGACTCGCGGAATGTTATTGAACAGCTACTAGATCAGATAGACATTCTGTACAAGGATACTCGTGTGGAGGAGCCATGTTTCGGTGCTGCCTTGGATGTTGCTTTAAAGGCATTGGAGAAAAGTGGAGGCAGAGTATCTCTGGCTTTATCATCTCTACCTACATGGGGACCAGGTAGTCTTGCAACCAAAAGCGAGAGCAGAGCTTCAGACTCTGGTATCGACGTATTCAAATGCTCTTCGAACTTTTACCACGTACTTTGCAAGAAGTATGCTAAAGCTGGTGTTGGCATGAACCTATATGCATTCCCTAATACTTCTGTTGATTTAGCCAACTGTGCAGAGGTCTCTCAGAAAACTGGTGGCCACACAAAATTATATCATCATTTTGAACCTCAAAGAGATGGTAAACGGTTTATTTCTGAGTTTGTGAGAACCAATACTGGTGAAACGGGCCATCAGTGCTTGATTAAGGTTAGATGCTCTAACGGACTCCAGGTTGTCAATTATAACGGAAACCTATATGATGAAGATACTGAATCTGCTGCAGACCCATATTTTGGATGCCTAGACCGAATGAATACAATTAGCGTTGTTTTCAAACATGATGGTAAACTTGATACTAAACTGGATGCTCACTTTCAAGCAGCACTTTTGTATACTAGTAGCGATGGACAGAGACGAGTACGAGTCATTAATACTCTAGCTTCTGTTACAGAACAATTCAAGCCTGTCATGAATTATGTTGATGTAGATGCATGTGTCGGAATTCTTGCTCGAGAAGCATTAGCAAGTTTCGGCAACAAAACACTCAAGGAGATTCGTGTTGGTATAAATGATCTATTAGTGGATGTATTTGCAGCTTACAGACGTAATGCTGGATCAAACTTACCTCCTAGTCAACTTCTGATGCCTGTTGCTCTTAGGAGTTTCATTATTTACTCGCTGGCTCTACTGAAAGCACGACCATTTAAAGACGGACAAATGTTAGTTGATGGCCGCGTGAATGCTGCAAAGCTCATGAATTCAATGAATGCTGACAGCCTTGCTTATTACTTATATCCTCGTGTCATTGGACTTCATAATCTGAGACCCGACGATTGTCTCTATTTGAAGTCAGAAGTCAAGGAGTTGAGCTCATTCCAGATGCCTTTAAATGTCAAAGCATCTCAACAGTCAATTGAAGATGGAGGCGTATATATCATGTACGATGGAGAACAGGTTTGGTTATTTATTCAAGCCTTGGTTAACCCGAACCTACTTAAAGATCTGTTTGGGCCCGAAATGAGCGGGTTGTCGCTATTGGACCCTTATTTGAACGAGCTTCCTGAGATTGATAGCGAAGTTTCCTTGAAAGCAAGGACTATAGTCGATTATTTCAGACAGATCTCCGGCTTAGGATTCCTAAGCATTCAACTTGCAAGACAAGGACTCGATGGGGCTGAACACGAATTCTATGCACGACTAGTGGAAGACCGTATGGTAGAAACATATTCATACACTGACTATGTATCATATGTGCATCGAAGTGTAAAGCAGGTTCTTGAGAACGGGAACAATAAGGCTACGACAAGTTCTTTGCTGAATGATGCAATCAAATTGAGCCACGGAGGAATCTAAAAATATGAGCATAATAACATGTAAATTGCATTTTATAATAAAAACCAGTACTAATCTTCTTTAAAACTGCAGTTGGTGTGTTGGTCCGTTGTCTAAGTGAAAGTAGAATTTTCTGAACGAACTTCAGCTGGCACACGCACACGGTCACTGATTTCTTCTTCATACCATTCATTATAGCTGAATTTTCCCAGGCGGGCCCAGCAAATTTGAAAATAGTACTGTACAACAACATATATATCCTGCTGGTCAGTAGAACAAGAAAAAGAATATAATGGGTGAGTTTGTTTGAGATGCGTGTCTTTTAGTTATAAGGAGGTTGTCCGCCTGTTTTACTTCTATACTGGTACAAAAACCAATGTCAAGCACTCAATGGACATGGCCGCTTAGCTAATAGTATTTTGGTTATAAAACAGGTATTTTTATACCTAGTCATGCAAGAATATACGTGTTTATATTCATTTTTGCAACATTTAGCTAACAATCTAGTGGATTATAGGGATCGAGAAGATTCTCGACATGATCGGTATAGATCTGTAAGTATGACAATTACATGAGCATAGAAACTTGGCAAACTATTTTTTGACAAGAAACAAATCTCCAAATTCCATTTTATTATGGTTGTGAACATAGATCTCTTAAATCTGATCTACAAGTTACCTTTGGATAGAACCAGCTAGCTCAATTGCTACTGCTGTATGATCTGTAATTCAATCATACGAAAAGTTCCTCGGGTAGAATAGAAGCTATGAAAACAATCATACCATTAATGTCTCAGAATATTCCCTCCTGATTCGTGATTCAGCATATTCTTGCTCTATCATACCGAAGCTGCTTTCAAGGGCACGGCTGTGCATTTTGGCGTTAGGAGTTTGCTCACCCAACAACATACCTTTTTATTTCCTTCATCATCTTACACGCACGCAATTCAAAGTATTTTTTACAAGCAACGGCAGCAAGAAACAAGTTTTATTAAGCAGCCCCAGATAGCGAGTGGCTTGTGAGAAGGAGACTAGAAGGTTGAAAAAGGTTGAAAAAGGTATGTGTTGGCAAAGGATTGGTTGCGATTGAGGTGTGATTGTTCGACTGTATATGTGAAAAGGGCCTTGTGCTTGATGGCGACTATGGTTTTTTTTGGTTTTTTTTGGTTTTTTCGTTCTCTTGCGACTTTGATCTATCCAGCTTTTAATATTGGTTCGATTGGATGTATTCAATATGAACTCCCTTGTTATCATTGTCATATCCAATGTATAAAATGGTTATACAAAGATCCGCCCGCAGTACATCCACTTTTTGCTTATACAACTTTACTAACACTGTATTTAGCGAGACAATTATAGGTCACGTTCAAGATCTCCACGAAGATCAGATTATCAAAGCAGATACAGAGGTAGATCTCCAAGAGGTAGATCTCCAAGAGGAAGAATGAGTCGATTTTCCGGTGAATCTCATCAAGACAGACGTGTATACGTCGGTAATCTTGCGTATGGCGTTAAATGGCCACAATTAAAAGATTTCATGGCACAAGCAGGTGAAGTTGTTCACGCAGACGTTCTTTTGTTGCCTAATGGCAGATCCAAAGGATGTGGTATTGCAGAATATGCCACCAGAGAAGCTGCTGAGACCGCAGTAAACACCCTTAACAACCAAGATTTGAATGGCAGACTTGTATTTATACGGGAGGATCGAGAATCAGAACCTAAATTTGGTGGTAATACTGGTGGTGCTGGTGCTGGTTCTTCAGGCTTCGGTGCACGATCTGGTGGTGCACCTGCAAGATTTGTTTCCAACAGTGCAGCTGTTCCCGGCTCACAATTGTTTGTTTCTAACTTGCCATATTCTGTTAGCTGGCAAGATCTTAAGGATCTCTTCCGTGATGCTGGTGATGTCGTCCGAGCTGATGTATTGACTAGCTATGATGGACGATCTAAAGGTGTTGGTGTCGTTGTATATTCTAGTGCTGATGATGCTAAAAATGCTATTTCTAAGTTCAATGGTTACGAACTTCAGGGTAGACCCATTGAGGTGCGAGAAGACAGATATGCTTCATCTCTTGAAGATAAGAACTCTGACTTCACTAAAGGTACCTCTGGTAACGGAGAGCCCAGTAGCAAGATTTATGTTGACAATCTTCCTTGGGCTACAGCAAACAGTGATTTGGTTGATCTGTTCCAAACAATTGGCGAGGTTGTCAATGCAGAAATCAAGGTTTTACCTAATGGTAAGCCTCAAGGTGCTGGTGTTGTCGAACTTGCTAGCCCTGAACAAGCTGATGAAGCCATTTCCAAGTTTAATGGCTATAATTATGGAGGCAGAGATCTTGTGATTTCTTATGCTCTATATAACTAAAAGCTAAGATATTGATGTTGTTTGTTTTGGATGTGATATGGTATATTTATATATCTATATATTAAAGTAAAGTAAGGATTGGATATGAAATCATTCAGTGTTTTTCTAACAACTCAAATTATATTATTTAAATGCCGGTAATACAAGACGTCTCTCTACCTCGGTTTCTTTACCATCTTCTTCCTCTCCTTCGAATTTGAGTCGGTACTTCAGTCCATCTTTCTTCATGCTAGTTACTTCTGCTCGGTAGAAAGATGTTGTGTCAGGGTACCTGGCTAATACTGTGGTTCCGGCAGTGAATTCTGGAAATTGATGAAGATCTGTAGCAACTGGAGGAATCACAATCAAGTCCTTAATATTCGCTCTATAAGATTGACCTGGATTTCCTTGATCATCAGGTTCTGGATCCTGGACTTCATACCTTGTTCCTTCACTAAGTACCTTTGTGGTTATACATTCTATCCATTCTTCTTCACCAGACTTGTATTTGCGCATTCTGAATGCCACGTTGGATCCTATTTCAGGGGTCGATTTGAAGTCTACACTTGAAGGAGAAGGTGTATCTGCAAAAGTTCCTGGAGAATCGTCCTGTAAATCAGTATCTAGAAGTGATGCGGCAGTACCTCTACGACGCTTCTTGGGAGGCAATTCTGTAAGAATTTCAGTAGTAGGCTCTGACAAAGTATTTTCTACAGCTTTGGAGCCATCAGCATTGATCAATGCTGTCAGTTGTGCTAGCAGTTTTTGTAATGTTTCCAGTTGAGCAGACATTTCATATCTCAAAGGTTTGACGACCTCTAGAAGCTCTTGGACTTCCAGCAAAACGTTACTTTTTTCACCATCTGTTACATCTATAAACTGGCCATTGTATTTGTCAATAATATCGGGTTTTTGGTTACCTGGTAGTAATGAATTGATGTCAATTGTAGAAACAATGGACTTGATCTGTGCCGTCACATTTTCCACTTCTTCCTCTTTCAAGTTTGAAATTGTAGACAATGGAGCGATTATATTAGCTCTAGATCTTGATCTGGAACGTGACATGTTGAATAAATAGTTTGTTGTTAAGTAATTATGTTGGTAAAAGCAGTGATATTCGAGGCTTGATTTAAAGACAAATGGCGAAATCAGATTCAAGGACATCCCAACTATGACTGTCAATTAGCTAGCATACAAGAGAGGCATCAAGATATACCACGACAAATACAATTAGATTAGTTTATATAATGAAAAATCTATTTCACAACTTGTCACCGAAATATTTACAAAAGAGCCGCTGTCTCCAATTAGGTCGTCTTTCAGGATTATTCTTGTAAAAACCAGGACCAAGGGGACCCGTGGTGAACTGTTTTAAATGCTGAATTTCCTTGGTAAGATCTTGTTGTAAACTTTTGTCAGAAGTTACCAGGAGGACATTGGACTCTAAATCATGAGTATATGCCCGTCGTGTGTAGTTTGAAGAGCCAACGACAGTTATACAAGGAATGGTTTGCTGTGGTAGAGTTACCCAGATCCCTTTAGCATGATAAGTCCAGCCTTTTTTGGTATGAGCAATACCGTTTTTCCATTCGTATAGTTTAATAGATTCCTGTTTACCAGCTTTAATAACAGTATCCAAAAATTTCTCTGCCAAATATGAGTATGCACCAGGGAGGAGAGATGACACTCCATTGGATTTATAGAACCCATTAGCTTCAGGAGAAGCGGTAATGACTTCAGCACCTATGCTTGGTCTACTCTTCATGAGTTTGTCCCGAAAATCAGGGTGAATGTTGAAATATCCAGCAGTAAGTGTCCAATTGAATCCTTCTACTCCTAACATGGAGAACAATCGGGAAAGAACAGGGAACTCAGTGGAAGTGTCAGGGGAAAGTATTTGCGAGAATTGAGATATAGGATACACATAAGTGTATTCATCACTATCTTGAACTGATTCTGGTACTTTAAACTGGTTTTCTACAGGTTTGAGTAGTCCTGCCAATCGTCTAGTAGCCTCGACAATATAAGCTTCAGGATTGTCTGTTGGCTCCGGAATATAATGAGGCCAAAGTAATTCAAACTTCCTTTTGATATCAGGACGAGGTTCCAATTTGTAACTGATGCTGGAAACAGCTTCAAATAGCGAGAAAAAGTAACCGGTAAGTTCTGCGTTTCGGAATTGAATATACCGGTCTTGACGATTCGTGAAATAATCATTGGATAGGTTTGCACCACTCAGAATAATCTCATCATCAAAACCATATAACTTCATATGTTGTAACCCCCAGCCTTCATTGAACCTCTGAGGAATGAAAGTCTTTGCAACACCATGAAGGTTAGGTGTATGATACATATGTACAACGACTCTTCTTGAGCCGAACTTGGAAATCAAAGGCGCCAAAAGAGAAGCGCAACTCTCGTTAGGTTCTCCACGGGTTCCTCGCAAAGAATCTGTAAGTATATGAACAGACAATTCCGGGTTTTTCCCGAGGGCTGTTTCAAGACATTGAATCAGTTCTTTCTCATTAGATCCAATATACAACGAAGCAAGGAAGATTTTTTTCTGAGCTGACAGAATCTTCTTTTTGAGAGTACTATAGAACTCTTCAGGTTCAAATAGAACTGAAATCTGGCCTTTTTCAAGTCTGAACCGAGGTGCCAATTGGTCGAGTTGATTCAAAGTGCTTCGAACTTTGAGATTGCTCCAAACAGTAGCTTCACTACTAGGAACTTCCAAAACCTTAGTTCTACTTAGTGTATGCTTTTGCTGCTGCATAACAGGAACAGCAAGCCACAAGGGTCTTGAGCGTCGACAGAAGTTGAATATCCGCGACCTATTCATGCTGATCGCAAAGCAGTGATGTATTAGGCGAAAAATTTGGGATCTACAATACCAACATCATGAAATGCTTTCAAAAAAGAACCAGCAATACTTAATTATCATATAAAACATGGTTTGTTCAATGGTCATTGAAATGCTACTAAATATATACAAAAACGGACCAAACAGTATTTACACTCTTCGCTTTCCAGGGGCTCTATTACCACCGAACTTGATACGGGTACGGTCAGTCACTCGTTCAATCATGGGCCTTATTCTACTACCTTCTTGGCCATTCAAACCATTAAGAAAAGCCTCTCGACCTTCTCCGAAATCCCGGAATACTAATTCCATCTTTTGTCCAGTTAAACTTCGTTGTTGGATCTGCTGGAAAAGCTTGCTTGTACATTGGAAACATGCCTCATAAGAAGACTTTTTTGAACCCCTGAATCCTAGCTGTCCTGATGATATAGTAAGCACAATTTCTTGAGGTGGTCGGACCATTTCAAGGATCTTTTGCTGATCATCAAGGTCTTTAGAGAGTTTGCCGACTCTTCGGAATCTCTGCACCAATGTGAATATATTGTTATTTCGTGTGAATCTGCAGTACAGTACCAATCCAACCGGAAGTTTACCATTCGAAGGAATTGGAATATTGGTGGATCTGGTGTTTCTTCTGCTACTTGAAGGTACTGCAGGGTTCCTGCTTCCAAGATTGAAAATATCAAGCATTCCTTTGGACCGGCCGCTTGAACGATTCGCAAATGAACTTGAGGTAGGCTTCTTATCTAATAGCGAAAAAATTGGATTCACCTCTTGTGTATTTCTTTCATCTTTTCTAGCAGTTGTAGAGTTACTATCACTGCTTTCACTGGTATAGAATCGATTGAAGACCGTGCCTACTCTGGAAGAGGATAACGGCGTGTTTATAAGCCTGCAGACAGAATTTCTGCCAACTGATTTATATGTGAGCCCATGCATTTCCTGGTCCTACGGAAGTTAACAAGGATTCCTGCTGAAAACAGTCCTTTCGTGTGATTTGGTGAATTTTTCAGTGTTGGAAAATTTGTTGCTAGGCAGAGAGGTTCAGGATGGTTTCCGGGTAACTTTGTTTGCATTGAGTAAGAGGGATTGACTAGTAGAACAAAGACAGAAACGATATCTCTTGAATAGTTGAATCAAACTATCATTGTAGAAAACTGTAAATGTATCAGAAATTCACATATGTAAAACCTACTTTAGAATAGTCGTAATCGAACTGCTGTTATCACTGCCAACCTTACATTCATAACCGTCTAAACCAGCTCACTCACAATTCTAACTGAACCTTATAAACGTCATAGAAAAAATGAAACCAGTAGCTTACTACCTTATTTGGTCAAACAAACCCGTCCCTTTCTCAAATCATCTCCCTGAACTATACAGTATAAACTATATAGTATAATTTCATCGTCAATAGTTAAATAAACTCAGATACTAGGGGCCTAGAACTCCTCTTGTTTCTAGTGGCGGACACCTGCCGGTTACTAACCGAATAAAAATATATTCTATTTGGCCTGTATTTCCGGTAAGCATCCAACAGTCTCACGGATAATTGCCGACAGTGTTAGTTTCAAGAGCTGCTGCATCATGGCAAGTCATTTATCTACTTGCTAGAAAGAGGAATTTGTCTGTCGATCTCGGAAAAACAAGACAGGCCAGGCCAGGTCAGGCCGTATCTGAAGAAAAATGCATCTGGTTCTAAGCTAGGTATTTGGTTTGAACTTAAGGATACTGTATTCTCAATAAGATTTAGCTGTATAAAACGTTTTTAAAGCCTCCTTAATAAAGAGTTTGTCGGTCGTTGTGTTCTGGACTCTGGTTATGATATGTTGGTTTGGTCTATTATATGTTCACCCATCTGTATCAAACCAACCAATAAGCCCTATATTCATGGAAAATACCTCTAATTATACATATTAATACTAATACATCATAAGAATTATTTCCTCCCCTATTTGCCAAGTTTTCTACGTAACGTTCGAATTTCCGACTTTATGTTTCGGGTAATGGGCCAATATCCTTAATGACGTCACAACCCTCTCGGAAAATTTAATTTCCTATTAGAGTTAGACATGGTCTATTCGGGAGAATGTCGGCATCAGAAAACAGAGGAAAAAGAAAAGAAAGAAAAGTTGAAGGAAAAGTGCCACTTTCAAACAAAGCAGGCAGATAGACAAAAAAATGCAGTGTATTTCTGATACAGATAAGGAATTTATGTTTGAGTATATAAAGAGGCATCTTACGCCTTTTTCCGAGTGGAAAGTTTTTGTGTGATCCATTCATTATTATCAGCATTATCATTGTCATAGACAGTAACATCACAATCACAATCACAATCACAATCAACAGCACAACCATATTATCAAAATGACTTATACCGAAACAATCACCAAATCTGTAGCCCAACCTATTACTATTGAAACAAGCGGGATCTTGTTTGATTTAGACGGCACTTTGATGTTGTCGACCAATTGTGTCGAAATGTTCTGGCACGATTTCGGTGCTGAACATGGCATCGACTCACACAAATTATTGGAGACATCTCATGGTAGAAGAACCATAGATATCTTGGAAATGTACAAGCCAGAAATGGCTACCGAGGCTATTTCTGGTGAACTGGAGGCTACTATTCCAGTTAGATGGAGAGAACATGCCAACCCGGTTCCTGGTGTCCATGACTTTGTAAAGTCATTACCTAAATCTCAATGGGGTATTGTCACCAGTGGCACTCTTCCCATGGCTTCTGGTTGGTTGAAGCACTTTTTAGAATGGGAACAACCTCAAGCTTTTGTTACTGCAGAAAGTGTCAAAGCTGGAAAACCCGATCCCTCTGGTTACAAGATGGGCAAGAAGCTTTTGGGTTTGAAAGACGACTTTTTGGTGTTTGAAGACGCTCCTGCAGGCATCAGGGCAGGTAAGGAAGCTGGGGCCAGAGTCATTGGTATGGCAACTACATACGATCCCGAAACTGTCAAGAAGGCTGGTGCTGATTATGTATTGAACGACTTGACAGGTATTGAAGTTGTTTCTTATGATCCTGAAACCAACAAACTGGTTCTTAGTTTGACCCCTGTTTTGTAAGTGATCTGATCTAAACTTGATCAGCAATAAGAAATGGTAACATCAATTATAGAAAATATCTAAAATATATAAAGGATAAATGGGTAGAATAATAATGTAAAATTGAACACGAAACTATATATATTTGTAAATCAGTACCCATTTTGGTGACACGGAATGTCTAAGCCTGCGTGAAAGTCGGCGGTCACGTGTAACAGGAATCATTTCCATATTTGTGGGTTATTCCGCAATTAGGCTATCGTGGCTCAACTCCGCGGCTTATAAATACCACCGCATCTCTTGTATAGATTTCATAGAAACATTTTAAAAAATGCCTATCATTAAGACCAATGGAATTCTGTTTGATTTGGATGGTACGCTTGTCCTATCCACTGTTCCTGTAGAGGAGTTTTGGAAGAACTTTGCGGATCAACATGATCTAGATTATCAAGACATCATCCGCTCTTCTCATGGAAGAAGAACAGTTGATAATATAAAAGAGCATAAACCCGAGTTGGCCACGGATGAGTATGCTACTGAAATAGAAGCAACTATTCCTGTGAAGTGGGGGCATTTGGCGACCGCTGTGAAGCTAGCACCTGAATTCATTGAGGGTTTGCCTGAAAATACTTGGGGAGTAGTGACATCAGGTACATATGGCCTTGCCTCTGGATGGTTTAGTCGAGTGCTTGGAAAATCCTTACCTAAAGTTTTCATTACTGCTGCTGATGTTTCTGTAGGCAAACCTGATCCAAGTGGCTACATTCTAGGCAAGAAACAGCTTGAGTTGAAGACGGAAGAATCATTCATAGTTCTTGAAGATACGTCTGCAGGGATAATTGCAGCTAAAAAGGCCGGTGCTAAATATGTCATTGGTTTGGCCACGACTTATTCTCGAGAACAGGTTAAATCATTTGAGCCAGATTTCATCATTAATGATTATTCTGATATCAAATTTGTATCCTACGACCCAGAAACCAATGAGCTGACATTGGATATCAATCAATCGGATTAATGATGATTCTAATGTGCATTATTATGATTATATAACATGTATAAAGAAACTGTCTGTAACAACATTTTAATCACAAGGAATGTATAATAAAAGTAGTCAGCATATCACTCACTCTCAGTATTTAACGTGATCTCGTTTTATATGCCAGTAAAGATGATAAGCTCTCCAAGCTGCAGCATTTCTTGAGGAATTCATGATTCAAAAGTTCCTCAGATGTAGCTCTGTAATTGACAGCTACACATAGACACACGGACAAGAAAGACTTGAACTCTTTGGAAAGTCGATCAGGGTCTTTAAGCTTAGGAGTACCATTGGTAGCAATTAAATATAATGCTTTCAAAGGTTGTTCATTAAGATAAGGCGGTTCAGATTCCACCATCTCAATGGCCATGATACCAAGCGACCATACATCGACTTTAGCACCATATTGTCGTTGTTTCACGACTTCAGGTGCCATCCAGTATGGAGTTCCAACCATTGTAGCTCGTTTACTCTTTTGTTCAGTGAGTTTAGCACAGAATCCAAAGTCAGTAATCTTAACATGTCCTTGAGCATCAAGTAACATGTTATCACTCTTGATATCACGGTGTATGATATTCTTTTGATGCAAGTGTCTTAGGCCCTTACAGGTCTCGAAGCAAATGGTGGCGATTTGGGGTTCGCTAAGAGTATTATGCTCTATAATATCATTCAAAGGTCCACCTTCCATATATTCCATAACAACCCACAGGTCATCACTTGTTCGTAGATATGCTTCCAAAAAGTTGACAATATTAGGATGTTGAGACTCTTTCATCACTGTGATTTCGTTGACAATAAACTCTTTCCTTGGTTGTTTAGAAAGCTCAATCTGTTTGATAGCAACTCGTCTATGAGTAGCACTCATTTTTGGATCCAAAGGTCTAGCCACATACACGGATCCAGATGCTCCTTGGCCGACCTTTCGAAGCTTTTGATACAAAGTCAAAGGGTCCTTGGAACTGACCACAGATCGAAGTTTCTGCATAATCTGAGCCGTACTCATTGTAGAGATTCGTCGCTCGTCTTTATCTGCCTTAGTTTGAGAGTCATTAGCACTACCACCATTGCCACTTTCCAATGCTACAGCTGCTGCAGCAACACCATCCTTCATGTTATCGGCATGTTTCCTTCTTTCATGCTCATACTTAACCATTCTCTCATTACTCCCAGATTTAGATGCAACCATTGCTGCTTTAGCCGCAGGTGATAGAACTTGAGCTTGATTAGCAGGTACGTAATGACCATTGGTAGCTGACATACTTGAAGGACTGTTTTCATGATAAGCAGGTTTTGCAGGGTGACGTCTTACTTGCGGTGAACCTGAATTAGCAGGTGAAGGAAGGTTGGACCTATCATAACCAGCATTATTATTAGCTTTAGACACATTAATAGCCAAGTTAGTAGGACCATTATTGTTTGTAGTAGAGGCCTTATGTCTAGGGTTCAAAGGCTCTATTGTAGGTAGAGACGAATCAGCACTATCATAACGACGAAGAGGCTTTGTCACAGAGATGGAATCATTCTGAGAGGGATAAACTTGCATATGATGAGCAGACTTTTTGACTGCTGACGAGTTTTGTGTAGATGGCGTAGGAGGGAATGCTTGACTTGCAGATATAGGTTTAGAAGTAACTGCTGCTGATGATGATGATAAGGGTGATGCTGATGCTGAAGATTGTGTAAGATTCGGTGCTGTAGATACCTTTCTTAAATATGGGGTTCTGTTGCCAGAACCAGTAGGCGAAGGAATAGGAGAAAGATTCGTACCAGATTTAGGAATGGTGATAGATGGAAGTGAATCATTTGCCGGATTTCTTTGAATTTTCTGGTTCAAAACCTGGTCGACAGCCTGAGAGGATGGAAGCGGAGGTGGATGAGATGTATCATTAGCACGTCTAGAAGAAGTTGGAGGAGCAGCTGGTGCTTGTCTTAATGGAGAAATTTGAGCCAAATGAGCCATATTAGCAGTTCTTGCGCCATGTTGAGCACTAGTTTTGTGATATCTGCTGCTGTTGCCGTTACTGCTGCTCTGACCCTGGCCTTGATTAGAAGGGCTCAAAGTCCACTCCTGTAGCTGAGATGCGAGTGAACTAGCTGATGAAGTCTGGGGATATTCCACATTCTGAGGCTGTCTACTGCTATTGTTGTGTCCAGTTTCATTATAATGAGCTCTTGGCACAGAAGAAGAAGCATTTGCAACAGTACCAGTAGCAGCGGAGTTGTCAAGAACATTATCATCTGCATGGATGGTCTTTGAGTAGAAATCCAAAACATCCATCACAGCTTGAGGGTTTTTGGAAAAGTCTTCTTTGGTAATGGTTGAATTGCTCAGCAACTTTCTCCATTCATCAGGTAAACCAGTGAACTCTCCATTCCGCGCATCGAAACCAACGTGTACTTTATGTGTGAAGTTTGTAGGAGAAGAGACACTTGACATGGGGCATTTTGAATAAATGTCATCAATCCAGGAATAACATTCAGCGTCTGATTTACAAGCAATGTAGACAGATTTAGAGCCTCCGTTTCGGATGATTTCAAATGAGTACGGCTTCAGATTGACTCGGGTCACAGCTGAAATAGTATTAAAAGGAACGCTCAATGACAGGCTAGAGCTGTTCAAGTTATCATTTCTTAAAAAGTCCAGGCTGGTATCTCTTAAAACCAGGTACTTTTTGGTCCACATGAATTTAATAGAGCCGTCTTCTTTGACACTGACCCAACCCTTCTTCAAGACAGGATTAGTTTTGGCCAGAGAAGTGCTACTAGGAGTGTAAGAAGGATCCGAGGTTCCGCTGCTACTGTTTATACTGTTGGTAGAATTGCTTTTGGCCATGGCAGAATAAGGTATACCATAAGGCGCCGAAGTGTCCACAGATTCATTTGAACTACTGGAATTGTTTGTAGGACCATGTCTGGCACGGGTATTAGCATTATTAGTTGCAGCTCCGGTAGGAGGAGCAGGAGCAGGTCCTGGGTTCAGGAATGCGTGTTGTGGAAACACTGCAGTTGTGGACGAAAAGGACATAATAAAAAGGCCAATATATGTCCAAATTAAACAAAGTCAATAAATATCAATAATCAGTGTAATGTCCTCTGAATAAATAATAGGAATAAATGCGTTTTAAAAGAGTCTTCTTTAATGTTTTTCGTGTCTGTTGGGTGTGTTGTTTCTGCAATATTCAATTAAGGGGTAGTAGCCTGGGGGGATTTGCAGATAAAACAGATAAATGGAAAACAAAACAACGCAAAACAAAGTGATCAAATGAAACCTTGTAAAAAAAACCAGATACTCGAATATTATTAAAGAATAGTTTAACAGGATAAACAGGCCTTTTTGCTATAATATCTATTGTTTTGACAAAGTAATGGAAAGTGAGGTGCGGAAGGGTGAGGTGCAGAAAGTGACTTGCCTCAAAACTGTTAGTGTAGTGAAGATAAATAGGATGTTGCTGATCACAGCCGTTTTAAGAAATTTCACTGAAATGTTAAAACCCGAAGAAAAGTATTTGAAACTGGGCACGGCAGACAATCAGGGGAAAACTATAAGAAAGCTCCAGGGAAAGCAAGGTAACGAAAAGAAGAAAATATAGGTTAAAAGCAATCAACAAAATAAAGACACTTTTGTGGTTTTATTCAGCTAGTTGCTTTGTTATAGATGTATTGTTCTAAACATTTGTCTCACTATGAGCTGGTCCAAATTTAACCTTTGTGATGGTTAAATTAGAGGAAATTAATGAGAGAACCCGCCACAATTGAAAGAGAAGTGCCTAGTAATCAATTCTAAATGTTGACTAGCTTAATTTAATCAAAATAAATGCTTTTGATATTGTTTTCCAATTTAACTTGTACGTTTTGTGCTGCAATGGCTCAGTCCGTACAGTAAGTCTCCCGAGCAGGGCTAGAAAGGGGTCCAAGCACTACTAAAACGGCAAATATGCTGCAAATCAATGGCTCGAAAAAACCAGCTCAATTACTACACTTACTACAACTTCTAATGGACAAATTAAGTTCGAGTATTCGCGTATTTTTCTCATAGCTATCCCAAGTTGCATAATTAATATAAAAGTCGTACTTGATATATACAAATCCACTTATCAGCTGTTTAGAAAGTTAAATTCGAATTGAAACTATGAATACATGATTATATCAATGATGCTGATGCTAATAAATATCATTCACCCATCCATCTATGTAATCCAATACTTTAAAGTTGGAGCACACACCGTCATCAACCCTACATACATACATACTACTACGACCATCCAACTCCTGCTGTAACAACTCCTGACATTAAAACCCCCTTAAATATATGATTACATTAAATCCAAAAAGAATCAACGACTTCATTCAGTCTTATTAGATATAGATGTAAACATAGTTACTAAAAAGGGTTCCAAAAATTCCCTATCTAGCAGTTAACCGAAGTTAACCGCCAAATAGGAGTGGTCAGGTTATAGTTTTCAACCAGCAAATACACATTCTCGGACGAATCCTCACTGAAATGCGTAATGCCCGTGCATAAAGACAAAGAAAGAAAAGAAAAAAAAAGTCCAAAATTTTTGGCGATGCTGGGATATTTATACTTCTAGGAGTTACCCGGTGTGCAACCCCGGAATCTTGATCTTCTGCCATAACTAAACATAGTAAGTCAAGTAATTAGAAAAAGATAACCCATTATGCTATTTTGTAATTAAAATCCCTACTTATTACTTTCCATTAAAGCCCTTGCACTTTGAATGCCTAGTTCCACACCTTCAGGATAGTGGAAAACTTTCTTGGGTTTTGGCTTCTTGCCTGCCCTGTCCTCCTTATTGTCTGCAGATCGTTTGCGTTTACTTGATGCTAAAATTGTCGATATAAGAATATCTGCTGACGATTTGTTTCCTTTCTTTTGTAAGATTGGCTTGTTTTCTTCGGGAATCTCCATTTCCTTGTACACAACTGGTGGTAAAGCCTTCAATAGTCGGTTCTCATCTTTAAGAGGAGCATACTCAAAATTATCTGTCTTGTTGATCTGAGATTGAATAAATGTATATCCTTTGGCAGCATACTTGTCTTTGGATTCCTCTTCATCAGAAAATAATTTGTATACCTTACCATTTCTTTGACGTCCTGTTCGACCCATTCTTTGGATATTGCGGATACTAGATCTGGAGGTATCATAGAATATAATCAAATCTACTTGTCCGATATCTAGGCCCTCTTCACCAATAGATGTTGCGACCAAGACATTTATGTCACCGTTTCTAAACCTCTCAATGATTCCTTGTTGTTCTTTTTGACGCATTCCTTCTGAACGATTAGTGTTGGCCTGACCAACAAATAGATGAGGTCTTGCATAAGCAGTACAATGTGCTTTGAGCACTCTTATTATCTCCACTGCTGAATCTCTCCATTGACAGAATATTATTATTTTGGATTGACGTATCTCTTTAGCTGGTTTCGTGTTGGATTTCTTCAAAGTTACCGACTGATCTGTGATTTCAGATTCTAAATCACTCGATGTGAGATCCACCATAGTATCTGAGGATTTGTCATAATAGCCCACTTCTTCAATATCATCTGTATCCACGGTTTCTAATTCCTCAAAGTCACCTATATTCTCTTCATCATCATTTTCAAAAGACAGATCCGCGTCATCGTTAGCAATATCTAGACTGATGAAATAGTCATTCACAATCTCCACCATTTTGGCCAGTTTTCCATGACCAAGAAAGTCTGCACGTTCCACAGCTTGTCCTTTGCTATGTTTCTCAAAAACGGCATTCTCACATAGTTCCATAGCTTTCATGAATCTGGGATTAGTGAGTAAATCCTTAGCATTCTTTCCCATTTTACTTCCTTTGGAATTCTGCTCTTCTACGTACTCTTTCATAGAGTCATAAAAAGGCCGGATTCCATGAAGTCTGAGCAACTCCATAGCTCTTGCAAGTTTCGTCATCAAAGCAAATTGAGCTTTTACGGCATAAGAAATGCCATTGGATGCTTGTTGGAATGCAGCTGATTTCTTAGAATAGTCAGTTGATGCTTGAAATATCGGAAACATTGTCAGTTTATCAGCCTGTAAAGGTCTTAAACCGCCTACTTTTTGAAGATAATCCAGTCTTGGTTGCAGGCATTCTGCATAGTTTTCAATGATCTCATTGAGTAGCTCCGTTCGCTCAATATTGATGTGAGTCTCGTTACGTTTATGGACATACTGTCTGATGTCTATGCTTTCTTCAGTTCGTATTTCACACGAATTGATTCTTAAATTATTGATAATTTCTTGTACACCTTCTGTAGTACCACTAGGGGTGGCGGTTAAAGCCAAAATACGGAATGCAGTGTTGCCGGCAGCCATGATTTGATTTACTACTTCCACATATGCAAAGTTACCTGTAGCTTTGTGGGCCTCATCTACAATGATGCAGGCAATTGACTTGGCATCCACAATTCCTTTGCTTAGGTCATTGCTTACAATCTGTGGGGTAGCAAAGATAACACGTTTGGCTTCCCATTCGCGTTTCCTGGCCTCTGGAGGGAACTTGGATCCAATCATCACAGTAGTAACGTCTCTAGAAATACCGGTGATTCCTAGACAAGCGTCTATTTGTTGCGACACCAGTGGTCTCGTAGGCGCCATGAATATGATTTTGGAATCTTTTGTCCAACGGTAGTAGTTTAACATGACTGTGCTCGCAATAAATGTTTTGCCTAGACCTGTAGGCAATGCACATAGAATGTTCTTCATTAACGCCTTACGGACAATATTCTCCTGATAGGCACGTCTCTCCAGATTTGAAGGATAAACAACAGTCCGAATTTCCTCAACGTTTAATTCAAAAGGAGAGTGGAGATTGTGATTGTCTTCACTGAACATTAAAGAGGGTTGAGATGCATTTGATGATGAGGTCACCCGCGAACTTGAGATATGGGTTTCTCCATAGTCACGCTTATCACGTTCTAATTCATGGAAATCCTCTAATATCTCATTCTCACTATCATCGGAAGAAATAAGATCATCCTCAGTGATTTGTACGGTCATTGTCAATAGACGTGTTGAATCAGAGTTGGACACCGTACAATCGCGGTTTCGCAAGTCAGTATTAGCGAGCTGACGATTGATCTACTTTTAGTGCCGGGTAACCAGCGAAGTCTATGTAGCTTCTTCCTATATAGCCTTGTATAGTTATTTGATAAGTTGGGACCGGTATTTCCAGCCTTTGGCTTGTTTGTATTTTGGTGCTCGGCGGCTCGTTTTTGGTGTCTCCTTTGGTTGGTAAGAGTTTGTTGTTTTTGGTTGATCAGCGTTGATCTTTTTTGTGTCCTGCAATCGAACTGTATGGCTTTTGGTAATTGCGAGCCGCAGTTCTCTCACGGCTTTTGCGCTGACTTCTGAGTTTATTCTTGCGAATACCTGGCCGATCAGTCAGGCTAGAAATCACAGCCGTGCGAATGAGAAAGGTTAAACAGAACAAGCAGAGACGAAATAAACACAGAAAAACACGCAAAACCGCCTATTATATTACATATATATCATTATACTATAGTATAGAACTGATAGGGAGATTATGGCTTAGAAAAGTGATCATTTTAAGACATTTTAAGGAGAAGTATTAAATTTGCCTTGAGAAACAACTAATCAGTTGAACATCATTCAAGACACTTTAGCATAGCAGTAGAACAAGTACTCCCTTCCCTTTCGCTTTCGCTTTCACTTTACTACCTTCCCCTAGCCCTCTCTCAAACGAACTCCAGATCAGACCATCGGCTCCCTTCGGTCACCTGCTGGCCTCACTTCTACATCAGCCAGTTTTAATTGACCACTCACTCCGCTCGCTCCTATCATGTATTCATCCATATCTCTCTACCAGAGAGTGGTGGCGGTTCTGACCCTGCAATATTGTACAAACGTACTGGACTTGGAATAGGATCTGTAGCTCTCAACTTCACAAGCTTTGATCGTGTGAATATATTCCCCTTTACAAAACCTTGACTGATTAAACTGATGCAAACATTTTCAGAGAGAATGTCCAGATTATCTGGTCTTGGTGAAGGAAAGTTGGCCCATATCAATGCTTGTTCTATAGCCTCAAATCCTATGGTATCTTTTCTATCACCGGCCTTCCACAAGTTTAAGAACAATCGTTGCAACATGATTATCGTGGATTTCGTATCCAAAAGCATATAAAGAGATTTGGATACAAACCAAGGCCGATATCGACGAAGATGCAGCTTGAATTCAGTGAAATCAGGCCGTTTCATGGCTCGAACTAATGGCCAATAAATGTCATATAAATCATAGGTTTTCAGCAATGCTTCTGTTGGCATTTTTCCAAGTAAAATAGATGCAGGAATCAAATAAATTAAAATTGTTCTTTGATTGTATCTCGAGTTTCGTTCACAAAAGGTAAACGACCAATACAGATGACCATATGCATTAGCCAATTGATTCTTAATCAGGTAATACCGACCCAACCAAAAACGATACTCTACCTTCTGACTCATTGGATAGAAACGGAACTTGATTTTGGCTGTATGAATATTAGAAAAAATGTTTGCACATGATGTCAGTTGGTCAAGATAGAAATATAAACGACATAGGGCTGTGGCCACATATATAATGATGCTCTTTTTTGTGCCAACATATGGTCCTGTAGCAGTTGGACTATTGGCTCGTATCTCTGCCATTTCCTGATTATCTATTCGTTCTCCACGAATCGCATTGAAAGTTTTCAAAACTGTTCCTGCAATATGTGTAAGACGATACATTGTCACACTTTCTCCAACATTAACATCTTCAGTATCGAAATTCAAGGCCATAGGAATGATATATCTGGTAATATTGGTTATGGCTTGTGTCAGAATAGCACCTCTGCTATTGTTGAATGCAGCTTGTAAGCTACCTAAAACTGCAGCTAAAAGATCATAGGAATCCTTCAGATTGAACGGATCTGCGTCTTTGCAAAATACCAAATAGGTTTTGACAAGATCAACAAATCCTGGCCATTCGCCGTCATAAAGTTCATATGAATCAACAACCTGAGCTATATCAATATGATTGTCCCACAGATCGTTCTGAAGCAAAGCCACATGATCAAAGCTTATGTCTACGTTGAACAATATTCCAAGAGATTGTCCACCTTGAACTGTATCTTTAGCAAGTATACTTTGTTGGACATTTGCTAACCATTGAGCAACAGACATTGCTGTTGTTGAAAGCTTCAAACACAACTAAGTTCAAGTTTCAAAGGTTTTTTTTAAGGTTTCAATATTTGAAGTTTCCACTTCACCATGTACTTGGATATCCCAAGAATCCAACTTTAACATTGTATTTATGTACCATTTACTAAGGGAAAAAACTTTGTTTTAAACTGGTAAAATATATTAAAAGCAGGTGCCACTCATTATTTAACCAAATTCATAATGTCTAGCATTCTTCCGGATAGAGGATCGAGCTCAATGCCTAAAAAACGGCTTGAAAAAGCTCGAGAACAGCACAAGGAGCAACAAAAGAAGGTTGAAAAGTTAAACACCAATAAAAATGAAGTAAGAGTAATTGTACGACTTTTGCCACCTGATATGGCCTATGATGCGTTCCTGAACCTGACTCAAACCATTCTTAATACAGCTGCTGGTACATTGGATTACTATGTCCAGGGAACAACAACCAATGATTCTAGTAATAATTTAGAAGCATTGTCTAGAGCATATCTGATATTTACTAATCCAGATATGGCAAAGCAGTTTAGCGATGAATTCCAGAAAACAGTTGCACCTGAGCTAATTACTCGTGCCATGGTCCAACTTGCACCTTATCAAACGACATTCACTGAAACCGAGCCTGATCCGTCAGCTGGAACTATTAAAAATGACAAGTACTATCAAAAGTTTGTTGATAGCCTGGATAATCCAGATTTGCCAGAAATTTTTGAAGATTTGATGTCCTTGAATGTCAGAGAATCCAAACGTAAAAATGCTGAAAAGCCAAAATCCAAAAAGGCAAACAGGACCCTTAAAACTGAACCTGTCAATAGACCGAGTCGTCCGGGACCTATACGTGTTTTGAGGGCTTCATCTTCCGCTTCCCCTCCAGGGTCTCCGTTACCGTCATCATCACCTCGTGCATCACCGGCAACTGTTTCCTTAAAAGATCCTGTCGAACCCAGTCTAGACAAGAAAAAGAGAAAGTCTGGAAAGAACAAAGTATCTGGCTTCGATGAGAGAACCGGAGATGGAAACGACGGCAGGATCAGATCTCAGCAAACCTCTCCTGCTCTGACAGAATCATCAAACGGTAACCCTAAAAATGCAAAGTTACCACGCTCAAAGAAGCCAAAGAAACAAATTGTATCCGATGGATTATTGGAGTTAGGAAGTGAGACGGAGCGGATCAGACCACGAACACCAAATGCCAAATCAGAAGCAAAGTCAGAAACGAGGTTCAAAGCCAAGTCAGAAGCTAAGCCCAAAGCAAGGCTAGAAGCAAATAGCAAAGTCAAATCTGAGTTAAAATCTGAAACTAAACCCCCAACAAACGCAGAAGCCGATCATGAACAAAATAAAGCTCCAAAAAAAGAAAAGAGAAAGCAGGTACTGAAACAACCAAAACCAAACTCAAACCCGAATGCAGAATCAACTGCAGAGACCAGTATGGAATCTTCTAAGGTTAAGCTACCGAAGAAGTCTAAACCTAGACCTAGAAAACCAAAGGTAGCTGCTACAGCCGACCATACTGCGGATGCTCCAAGATTTGCTCCAGAAGCATAAGCCTGCCAGAGTGAAGAAGTTACGTTTGAGTTCAAGAATATTACCTAGAAATTCTACTGCTACCGAGGCAATCCTTCGATAGTTGTATATTTCTCTATTTGTATAACGAAAATAGTCATAAAAACAGTGACGAAACCAACAAAAATGATGACAGTCCGTGGGTTCATGCAGGGACCAAAAGTTTAAATATTAGTCCCAAAAGGGGGCCCCTGATTCATTGCCGATCACCTCCATAATTAAATTATAGTTTTACAACATACCGATCATTAAAGTAGTATTATTCTAACAAAAAATACTAAACAGGGAATCAATGGAGAGTAATAATATCAATTATAAACGTGAATGCCTTCTTATATGGGTATGTAGCTTTTGCTGTATGAGAACTTGATAAGACGATGTATTAACTAACTTTCCAGGTACAGAGTTTACCCGATGTGATGATGGTTGGCGAAATAGAGTCGTTCTCAAACATCGAAATATTCCAGAAAATCCTTAAAAATATTGATTCATCTTTCTTTAAAAAAGTAGATGCAGCTCCTACAAGCTATTCGGCCAAAATGAAGATGTGTAAGTACTTTTTTTTTGGATTTTAATCTAGGGGGCGAAAGACTGACTCTCATTTAGGGCAAGCAACATGGAACAAGATGGATCGCTATTTAACAACGGTTTGCAAAGAACCCGGCCGATTTATACAAAAACCAGATTTTATCAAACTGGCAAGAAAAAACAGTATAGCTGATGTAGAACGGTTTCTGGAATTTGCACTGCTGATTGCTGTAACTTCTCCTGATAAGGAGCGATATGTCGAACGCATGAAAAGTTTTGAAAAACGTGTACAAGTGCAATTGATGCAGATTATCGAAAAGCTTCTACATGATGATGATACAGAATTGGATTTGGCATTTAATAACAGTGACTTTAAACCCAAGCCTGATTATGGTAGACAAAGCGATTTACAAAAGAGATTGAAGGACATAGAAGAAGAGACCAACGTTTTGGCTCTCCACTATAAAGAGCCACAGATAGATGAAACAGAGGATAAATCCAATTGGGGCCAAGCAGAAGTGAAATTAACAACGAGCCATGAACGGGAGCTGCTGGATCAAATAGGCTCTTTAGAGGAAAAAGTTCGCTCATTAGAAAAAATTGTGGCTTTACAAGCAGAAGCCTTAGATACTCATACTACCGAAAATATTGATGTCAATCTTATGGCGGTAGAACAGCTAAATCCAGAGTTGAAATACGTTTATACACCTGTGTTCGACCAACTTGGCGAGTTGATGCAGCAGACAGATACATCACCAGGAACTTGCGAGATACAACAAGAGTTGGAAGAGGTATACGAGGCATTATGCTGTAGATCAATGGTTTCATGGGAACTAGGAAATGATCCTGAAGTATCAACTACAGAGGGCTGGCTTACAGAACAGCGCAAGAGACTGCTGATGTAATACAGCGACAATTCATTGTAAAACACAGTTATTGAAAAATTATAATACATTTTCGTGGTAGCACTAGAGTTTGGCAGTCTCTGAGGTAGCAGCTGCTAATCTAGAGCAGAGCTTCAGGATTCGGGGGTTCAAAGCTTGAGTTAGACCATGTCTCAATGGCTTGTTTCGTGAACGTGCAATTCGTTCAGAATATTCATACAATTGGCCCTCTGCAACAAATACCCCATCCTGTAGATGAGGTTGCCATTCTGGAGTTAACTGTAAGTAATAGGTAACTTTAGCTTTCGGACTATAATCCATAGGATCCACCTTAAAAGAGGTTCTTTTCAATAGTCCTTTAGACTCGAAATGCTGGAAAGCATCTTTTAACAGTTCCTTATTGACAGACTCATAATATGTCACTTCTGATTCATGATATAGTGTTTTTGCCAATGCTTGAGCCCGCGTTAAAAATATATTCTCAGCGGTGGATTCAGTTAACATAAACAATGCGACTGAAGCTGTCCAGTATCCGTCAATAAATGGCCAAAGAAGATAGCAGTAAAAGTCAAAGTTCTCATATCCAGTATTGAACTCTTTATGTGATAATGTAATGTAATCATCATTAGTAGACTCTTCCAACACGCCTTGAGTTTGCAACCGGTCCAAGACATTTCCTAATGTTTTAGTAAGTCCTAGTTGACTGAAAACAAATTCGCCTGAGAGTAAGTCTGATAAGAAGCTGGCATGTTCGGCCAAAAGCTGCTTATGGATCGTCAAAGATGGATTGAATCTCAGCTGAGTGAAAATAGCTAAACTAGCAATTGCCTGGTCAACAAACAAATGAATAACCTGGTTACGATAGTAGCTCAGCTTGAATGGATCTTTAGGGACATAAACGGATTCCACCAGCGATCCTCGTTCAGTCACAGTTTCCACTAGATCCGGCCCTAGAACTTTCAAGGCATTGTCCACTAAGGGCTCAACATCATATCCACGTGGAACCGATACATTTCCTCCAGTTTCACGGATTTTTACAATTAGCCATTGGACTCGACGCATCATTTCTGACTTGCTAATACCACGGCCGACCCAAGTCAGCATGACAGTACCTACCAACGCTGTGGGCATGATTTCAGAGACTCTGTTGATATCTGCCAGAACCCTATAACCAAAAGCTCTCAACAGTCGCTTATGAAGATCGTCAGGTAAGTTAATTGGAGAAACGGTGGAATTCAACTTCAATGTGGAGTTCAACTCTAAAGGCATCTCAGAATTTGACCTATACCTCATCATTTTCAACTGATCACCCACATAGGTTCTTAATGACCATGGTTCATCGAATCGGATATCCACACGGCCCATTTGTAAACTGAGTATCTTTCGTGCATCAAGGAAGCTCATGAATGACTCGGACTTCTTTTCCTTACCGAGAAGTTCGATTGCATAAGTTTCAGCTTCAGCAACCTTATCGTATTGAGTAGAAACAGGCACAATATATGTGTCTTTGATGGAACCACCGAGAATTCCATCTAATATGTACTTTAGAATGCCGAATTTTGGGGGTAATAGCTTACCAGTTCGTGACCGTGTTCCTTCCACAAAACACTGGAAGTTGTAGCCGTTTTGAAATAGAGTTTCCATATATGCCTGTGCCACGCCTGGATATAAATAATCTTCACTCCACGAACCTCGTCGAATGAACATAGCACCTACCTGCTTCAGCATAGGTCCTATAATTGCGAAATTCAGATTATCACCGGCGACCACAATTGGTAGAGAGATTCCAAATCTGAAACAGATAAACTGTAAAGCAATATAATCGATGTGCGATTTGTGACATGGTAAGAAAACCATTGACTGGTTCTTTTTCTCCAATTCTTTAGCAATTTTCTTCAGTCGCTTCACCTCACTAGCCATCACATGCACTCCCTGATGATAGGTCCTGGCAAATATTTGAGCAACAACATAATACATGAATTGTAGCACAGACTTATGGTCGAAACTACACATGAGTTTTTGAACCAACTGTTCAGCATTGGAACTTATCCACTGCTGATACTGGGCACGTTTGTCAGCTCTTTGAGCATCTGTCAACGTCCAATCCGTTTCCTGCTGCATTTTCAACTCAACAAGGGTTTTTATCCTCGATTGAATGGCCTGATGTTTCATAGTTTTCTCGACAACTGATTCTGACAAGCCTGGGTAATACAGAGGCTGTCCTACATAGTCATCGTAAGCTCGCCAACTAGCACCGAAAAGATGCCTGCCCAAAGTAGCCAAGAATTTGGCAGGATTATCCCTGAACCTGCCAATATCCTGGACAATGTTTTGAGTGTCTATATCAGCATTAACCAGAAGATCTATATTATCATCATTCATCTCCGTCATTTGCGGGGTATGTGTCAAATAGTATTGTCATACAACCCGCTTAAACTTTAATGTGTGATTCCGACCAGCCGTGCGGCTTCAGAAGTTGGGGGAGCGTTGGGGGAGGATGAGGAGTAGTGAAGATGAATGGGAAAGGAGATGAGAGGGGGAGAAGGCAGGATTCTCTACTTACAGCAGGAAAAAAAAAGTAAAAGTTACAGAGAGAATGAAATTTATGCAATCTAGTTTTATCACTTTGGAGGTTGTGACATTCAGTAGCCTCGGCAGTTGAGTGCACATTATCTGCTTTTAGGGGGTCCCGAGATCTCGCCAGATATGCCTTACTATCTTTCAGTACCTGAATAAAAGACTAAGTTGCATATTTCAGTTGCTCAGTAAACCAAACAAAAAAGCGAATATCCAGAGATCTACAAACCAACACAATATTACCCGTCTACTTTTCAAATTCTCAGATATACTCTAGCCATGATCTCATGCCGTCCCTGAATCTGTCAGACTTGTCCGAATAGAGTGGGACTGACAGTGTGTGAAACACAGCCGTGCTACCGGGGGCCGGCTAACACTTCTACTTCTATCAGATCAGCAGAAAATAATGGATCAAATTCCAGCAACATCTATAAAGATGGAGGCCAAAATCGATCATTCTATTTATAACTGAATTGGTTGGTTGTATCTATCTCATGCGGCTGATAAGCTATGATGTCAGAGGTATTGCCCTTAGCTGCTCAGCCTCCACCTCCAGCTAAAATGTGACGAGCCCACCGAAGAATACAGCAAAAAAGAATCTACTAAAAAAGAAAAAAGAAAAAAGAAAAAAGAAAACCAGAACCGTCAACCAAGGAAATCCGAGACAACGGTAATCCGAAACTACAACGAAAATTTCCTAACTTCACTACATGTTTTGCCATTATAAACAAATTCTATTTTTTAACATCTTTCTGTAAGTTTGTGGCAAATTTCATTCCAATATCTTGCCCATTTTTTAAGGAACATCGTTGTTCTACTTGAGAATTTTTTTTCCCTGTTGTCTGCATATTTGTGGGTTGCCTTGTACTGCACCTTCAGGCTATCACCATTTTCTTTTTAGAACTTAATCAGAGCCTGTCTGCTTCATTCCAAGCTCATTAACAACGACTCTAGATCAAGAGCCAGAAACAACTGAATACAGTTCTTTTGCTGATATACTTGCTTATTACTGTGCCTGTTAATCTACTTTGCTAGCCTTCATTTAGCATTGTACATTACTATCTAGTGGTGTCGTCTCGTTCTCTTGGCCCTCCATAAATAGCTGCCAACCTCGTTGCTATTATCAGTACCGACCTGTGGTTCGCGTTCGCGTTTGCTTTTTTTGAAACAACGCATAAAAACCTATTATTGAAGAGAATCCACTTGAACTGACAGATTTAGTGGAAGTTATATTTCTTTAGCTTTCATCTATTTGTGATCTCCATTGTGTGCTTTTTAGAAATCCGCTTGATTGCATCATAATCACACCAAAAAACATATCCAAACTGCTTCTAATCGGTTCAAATTTTTGGTCCTACAAACAGCTACATACTGTGCCTTCAATCCCTGAAACTTTTGTTTTCAAAACTTAGTGTTTTTGCATACTTTTTCTAGTGTACTTTGACTCCACGTGTTTGACGCGCCAGCATCTTTAAGTTCTACAACTAAAGATGAGAGCTGATATCAAGCTTATGCTGCTAGTAAATGGTATCATAATATTGATTGCCCTTTCGCAGACTTTAGATCTCATCACTCTTTTGCATGACGATTCATTCACAGATGCTATTCTGGAAAAGGATACCAAGGAGGTAATATACACCAAAGACCCAGTTACAAATGAACTAAAGCCCGATAGAGAACTCATGATACCCAAAATCATTCATCAGACGTACAAGAATGAAACCATTCCTGCCAAATGGATGAAAACACAGCAGTCATTATTGAATCTGCATCCTGATTATGAGTACATTATGTGGACAGATCAAATGTCCAGAGATTTCATCGAGAAACACTACAATTGGTTTCTAAAAACGTTTGATTCGTATCCTTATCCAATAGAACGAGCTGATGCGATTAGATACTTTATTCTTTACCATTATGGTGGAATATACATTGATTTGGATAATGGCTCTGAAGTGAAGCTAGATCCTCTTTTGGCTTTCCCTGCTTGGTTAAGGAAGACTGAACCAACAGGTGTATCTAATGACCTCATGGGCGCCGTACCAAATCATCCATTTTTTGGTAGAGTAATTGACCAACTGCAGCGTTACCAACATAATTGGTTGGTGCCTTATATCACCATCATGTATTCTACAGGACCATTGTTCTTATCTGTCATTTGGAAACAGTATAAACGATGGGGTGTTCCACAAGGCGGAGAAGTGCGAATCTTGTTGCCATATGATGACAGTAAACCAATGACGAGGTTTTTCTTTGTTACTGTAGGATCCAGTTGGCATCTAGGTGATGCTCAGTTCATTTTCTTTATGGGTAAGCACTGGTTCATCTTTGTACTATTAGGTACAGCTCTTGTTTTCAGTCTGTTTTATCTTCAGCTGAAGTTTTACCAGACCTTGCTCTCTGGAAGCTTTAAACGACCCTTACGATCAATCTCGAGATGGATTCGAAACTTCCGAATTCGTCACCTCACTTGCAGGCTGTCCAAACGGGACAATGGCCAGGCTAAGCATTCTTATGAGCTACTAACACAAGTCTAATTGCTTTTTTTGTAATTTCAATCCAACAATAGATTAATAGTTGGATTGTTTTGTAGAATTGCTATGAACCATGCTAAGCACGTGATCATACTCTTCAAAATTCAATCTTAGTTCAACGCATGTAACTGCATCATTAAAATATATTATGAAGTCCGATGTCTGTTTTCTTTATATAAGTTACGACAAATTAAAAGAAAGAAAAAGAACATTTCTGTTTGAATTTTTCATTGTCTCGTTTATATTGGTCTCACTGGTTGCATCCCTCCCCCAATACGTGATTTGGTTGTAGCTGGATAGTGGGAATAAACCAACTCACTCTCTCACCCAAATCATTGTAAAAACTTTGTGACACATCTCCGACAGGAACTTTATTGTCATTCATTAAGATTAATATGGCCAAGTCAAAGAGTGTTTTGTATGTTCCCAAGGTAAGAGAATCTCTCGGCGTGGCTGAGAATCTCAAAACCATTCTCGCTGTGAAATTATATGATCCCTCTGTGGAAATCAAGCTTCAGGAGGACTCTGATATCACATATCCTATCCTGAAACTTAGCGAAGAAGTGCAGCTTATTGAAGCAAATGCTATAGTACGTTATCTTGCCAAGTATTTCAAAACCGATAAACTTATCTCCGCAGAAGAAGGTCTCTATGGACCTCTTTCTAAAGGTAGTAAGCTCGACGGGCGGCAATGTGAATCACTGGCCGAACTTGTACAAGGACGGTTCGATGTCAGCCCTGCTACGATTATTCTGTTTTCGACTCTACACGGCTTGGTTTTAAGAGGCGGTGGAAAATCTGCTATTAGCTCTGAGTTACAGGTATTGTTGTGGTATCAGAAGCTTAGTGGAGATGCCAAAGTCAAGCTTGGTTTGAAACCAAGCGAACAGTTTATAGGTGCTCCTAAGCCTGTGGTAGTTGCTCATACAGGCGACAAGAAGCTTGCACCTGGTGGTGAGCTGAAGCCTCTTGTACACCCCATTTTACCTAAGGTGGATCAGAGGAATATCTTAGTGACAGCAGCTCTACCATATGTCAACAATGTCCCTCATCTGGGTAACATTATTGGCAGTGTATTGTCTGCAGATTGTTATGTAAGATATGCTCGAGCTAAAGGTTATAATACTTTGTTTATGGGAGGTACTGATGAATATGGTACTGCTACTGAGACGAAAGCTCTTGAAGAAAAAATCACTCCTAGAGAACTATGTGACCGATATTACACAATCCACAAGCAAGTTTATGATTGGTTCCAAATCGACTTTGATTTGTTTGGTAGGACTTCTACCGAAAAGCAGACTGAAATTGCTCAGGAGATATTCCTTCAATTGAATGAGAACGGCTACTTGAATGAACAAACATCCGAGCAGCTATATTGTGATGAACATCAAGGGTTCTTAGCTGATAGGTTTGTTGAGGGAACATGCCCTAAATGTGGATATGAAGATGCTAGAGGCGATCAGTGTGACAAATGTGGTAATCTCCTGAATCCTTTTGAGCTTATTAACCCTAGATGTAAACTTGATGACTCCATTCCTGTCAAGAAGGAAACCACTCATATATATCTTGAACTAGACAAGTTACAACCAGCTCTTGAGGAATGGGCCGTTAAGTCGCAGGAAAAGGGACATTGGAGCAAAAATGCTAGATCAATCTACCAGAACTGGATCAAAGAAGGACTTAAACCTAGAGCTATCACTAGAGATCTCAAGTGGGGTACTGCAGTACCTCTTCCAGGCTATGAAGACAAAGTATTGTATGTGTGGTTTGATGCTTGTATAGGTTATGTTAGCATCACTGCCAACTACACTGATGAATGGAAACAATGGTGGAAAGACCCTGAACATGTGGAATTACATCAGTTTATGGGCAAGGACAATGTTCCTTTCCATACTGTAGTATTCCCGTCAACTCAAATTGGTACCAACGACAGCTGGACCATGCTAAACAACCTAAGTACTACTGAGTATTTACAGTATGAAGGTGGCAAGTTTTCCAAGTCAAGGAACCTGGGAGTCTTTGGTAATAATGCTCAAGAAATTGGTGTCAGTCCTTCGGTGTGGAGATACTACCTGTTGTTATCACGACCTGAAACGTCCGATACTCATTTCTCTTGGGCGGAGTTTGTTGCACGAAATAATGGCGAGCTTTTGGCGAATCTAGGAAACCTTGTCAATCGTGTTGTTAAATTTGTTAATGCTAAGTACAATGGTGTCATTCCGGTTTACAATCCTAAGGATGTTGATCCATCTTTCACCAGACTGACTGACACTGTTAACAAATTACTGAAAGAATACGAGACATATATGGAGGATTCTGGACTCAGACAAGGTCTTGAGACAGCAATGGCAGTATCACAAGCAGGAAACCAATTCTTGCAGGAAAACAAGCTTGACAACTCTTTGTATGAAAACAGCCCTGAGAAAGCAAATGCTGTTGTAGCAGTTGGGCTGAATTTGATCTATCTTATTTCTTCTCTGATCTACCCTTTTATGCCTGAAACTGCCAAGGAGATGGTAGAACAGCTTAATTCTCCTTTGAGATCCATCCCTGACAAATTCACTCTTCCGTTGTTGCACGGCCACAATATCAACAAAGCCAAGTACTTGTTTAAGAGAATTGATGAAGCCAATATTGAGGAATGGAGACAGAAATTCGGCGGTGGTTCTAACAGTTGAACTATTGCCTAGAATCCTAGAATCCTGAGATTTGATTGCGTATACAATATCGATACAATACAATCACAAATACAATTACAATTACAATTACAATTACAATTACAAATACAATTACTACTAACATGCCATTTTACTGTTGACAGTTGTCCAGTTGGAGAAAAAGCTCTGGTAAAAAGCTACCCCCAAGTCAACATCCTTTGAACCTGTAGTAGCTCTTATAGAGTGCATAGAAAGCTGTGGTATACCAATATCTATAGCTCTAATTCCAGTAGCAGCAGATAGCATCGGCCCAATCGTCCCTCCAGAAGGAATGTCATTCCTGACATGAAAGTATTGAAGCTGAATAGGTTTAGAACTGAGACGACAGCATTCCTCGATGAAAGCCGCAGAAATGGCATCGGACGTAGTGCTCATGTTCTTATCGAACTTTATAACAGGACCAACATTAAGATGAGGTCGGTGGTGCTCTAGGTAAGCCTCAAGATAGTTTGGATTAACAGCATGAGTGACATCAGACGAAACAAAGAAAGAATTGGCAAATGTTAAGCCAAGAAGAGCTTCATCGCCTCCGAGAATGTCGACTATTCTACTCATTGTGGATTTGAAGATTCCACCTGCAGCCGCACCCTGCCTAGTTTTAGAACCGACTTCCTCGTTATCAAATAAAGCAACGCAGTTAAGAGCATTCGGAACCGTTGAACTGCTTAATAATGCCTGTAATGCAGCATATGAACAAAGCTTGTCATCTAGTCTGGGACAGAAGATAAACTCCTTGTTTAAGCCACCAAATGTAGCTGTATGGGTGTCAAATAGTTCCAACTCCAATTGAAGAATATCTTTTAAGGGGATACTCAACTTTTTGGCGATGGCACGCAAAATGAAAATGTCGTGGTTGTCCACAATTGGGCATTCTAATTCTTCTTCAGTAGGTTTATCGTCAATATCAGAAGCTGTCAATGCATAAATAGGAACCATCTTTGTCTCTAGATTAAACGGACCTTTCGAAACTGAACCAAAATGTGGGGCCAAAGTAGGAATTCTTGCAATAGGTCCATCGAGTTGGACAACTCTCGCTTCAATCTTGGTGCCATTTCGTACAATGACACGACCACCGATACCAAGGTCTCGATCTAGCCACAATTCATTGAGAGTACCACTATATGGTGCAACGCCCAGTTGTCTATAACCTTCAACAGCGGCCTTTTTCGAAATGGGCTTGACCTTGGCGGTTAAAGCGTCGATATGACATCCAATTAAACCAATGCCATTACCAGGCACCCAGTCCTGGCCAATTTCAAAAGCTAGCAAAGAGCTATTGTTTCGAGTAGTATAGAATTTTCCATTCTTGCTATTGGCAATGAGGTCATTCCAGTCTTCTCTTTCTGGAAGGTAGCTATAGCCATGACTCTCAGCAAGCTTTCCAAGAGTATCAACAACATGGAATACTGTAGGATTCTCATTCATAAACTGGATGAAAGCAGTGCCATAGGGAACATCATCTATTGTAGAGGATTCAGGAATAGGCATTTCACTGTCAGCAGAATGTGCAGAAAGAAAATCCATTCTACTTAATTTGTAAAAACGATTGGCTTGTTTTTTGGTAAACAACGATAAAGGGTGTCGGAAGCCGAATTATGCCTATACCTATAGGTTCTGTGTCGTTAATGGGACTGCCGTACGATATGAAGCTGGGCGAAGCTCTCGAATAAATTCAAAGAGCAGAATACAACACACATCGGGTAGCGAAGTTACAAAGATTGTACGACCTGGAAGTTAATGTGAGAGTAACTAAATCTGATATTTTTGCCGGGCTTGACTTTAACCTTGTTCGTACTGTTGTTGGTGCGATAAGGATTGATAAGGTGTATTGCCTAATTAGGCTTGACGAAGCCGAAGTCAGATATTCCCATATAAAACAGTGCGTTGGAAATGTACCAGAACCAGGTTCGAAATACCAGTTTCAATCTAAACAGAAGCTTAAAGTAGTAGTCGCAATTTATGCCTGATATTCCCTGCCTAATGATGATTATAAGAAGATGGTCGGTTTCATTAAAATGCGAGTCATGAATTATGCAAGCATATTTAGTTACCCTGCCGAGTGATTCCAAATTTTTTTACTCAGCGTCGGCGAAAAGGTACCACACACCATACAGCGACTCTCTATTCTTTTACTTTTAGTTGTGATTTAGATAGGCATATAAAGTCAGTCTATAAATGACTTACCCGGCATTACTTTAACTTCCGCTAAAAAAGTAATTCGCTTCTGCCCGAATATCGGAAATTGGCAGCGGGCCACCGCTGTTTCTACCGGCCGACCGTTAAAATAGAAGAGAAGAAATAGGAGAATAAAATAAGTATTTTCCATACATAAATATCGTAAATATCATCCTTGACATATTATATATGTTATACATAGTGAAAACTGCTTTTATTTCGAATAACTACCGTATCGCTATCTAGCTCATCCCGCATACGCTGCACCCATGCTAATGCTGTAGTTATTTTTCCGGCATGCGCCGCCGGCAACGGAGATGTCCGCGACGACTAAAACATAACCGCCAATAAAAAGACAGAAAATTGCGGGGAAAGCCAGGCTAGGGTTTTGGTAAGACTAACAACCAATCTCTCTGTTAAAACGCAATATTTCGAGTAGTGCGGTCACTTGGATTTGCTGTTGCTGAGTCTCGGGTTTAAGCATCTCTGGTTGAGTTCTTATCAGCGAAATTTAATTGGTTCTAAGGTTCAGCTGGGGGGCTAAGAGAGAACCATGAACAAGATTTGCTTGGACTTTTGTTATTAGCAAAAGCTGCAATTTAGTAATAAAATACATTTATATTTATGAATATCGGCATATATAAATCTTTTTTTTATATCTTTTTCTGCTATCGGCATCGATACTGAGTTTCAAAAAAAAAATGTTGGTCTTTGGCTAATGGTTATCTCGCTGCTTATCGGCCCACGCCGATGCTATCAGTGACGAAGCAGGATCGACGTTAAAAAGCGCACCGGAATATAAAACAGCGGAACCACCCCCACAAGACCAATTTTCACAGTATTTCTACTATTGAAAGTTTGAAGTAACGGAGGAAGAAAAACAAGTAAGTAGCTGAGACGATTTTCTAACTTGTTCAGTATAATTCTGATTAAATCCGTTTGTTACTACTGTCTCCCATTCGCTATTAGCGGAAAAATCTTCTCGGTTAAACTAACAATTTAGTGGTCTTACACACAATCGACGAATGGTTAGACTACATGAGATCCCATGAGGATGGATTCTCCAAACTGGTCGAATTAACGCACACTTATGATCCTGAAGACCCTGCCTGGATCACGATAGCTTCTCCTGAACAGATCAGCGATCAATGGGAGCGAATCAGGGGTAATACTGATCTTCCTTTATACGGAGTCCCCTTTGCAGTTAAAGACAATATTGATGTTCAGGGATTCCCTACTACTGCTGCTTGTCCTGCCTATAAGTATCTGCCGGAAGCTGATGCTACAATCGTCAAACTGTTGAAAGAAGCTGGAGCTATTGTAATGGGCAAAACCAACCTCGATCAATTCGCTACTGGCCTTGTCGGTACACGGTCGCCTTATGGAAAGCCAAGCAGTACTTTCTCCAAGGATCACGTTTCCGGAGGCTCTTCTTCTGGTTCCGCAGTCAGCGTATCTAAAGGCTGGGCTGCTTTCTCATTGGGAACCGATACAGCTGGATCCGGTCGAGTACCTGCAGCATTAAACAACCTTGTGGGTTTGAAGCCTACTGTAGGTTCCGTTAGTGCCACTGGCGTAGTTCCTGCTTGTAAATCACTGGATTGCGTGTCTATTTTTGCATTGAATCTTAGAGACGCTCAGCTCGTCTACTCAGTCACTGCGAAATACGACGATTCCTATGGTTACTCCAGACACTTTCCCAAGACACCTCTAAAATCGTTCGGAAAGCGACCTGCATTTGCGTATCCTTCAAACCCCAAATGGTATGGTGAAGTTGAAAACGAGAAGCTTTTCCTAGCAAACCTCGACAAGTTCAAAGCCTGTGGTATCGACATTGTGCCTGTGGATTTCTCAGTACTATACGAAACCGCAGCTTTACTTTATGATGGGCCATGGGTTGCTGAAAGATACTCTGCTATAAGGGAATTCATGGAAAACAGTCCTGAGAAGCTTGACCCTGTTGTTTATTCAGTTGTGAAGAAGGCTGAAAACTACACTGCAGCCGATTTTTTTGATTATGAGTACAAGCGAAAGGATATGCTTCAGGTCATTGAGAAAACATACGGAGAATATGATGGATTTATTGTTCCTACTTGTCCTCTGAATCCTAGCTTTGAAGATCTTGCTAAAGAACCTGTCTTGGTCAACAGTTACCAAGGAACCTACACAAACTTTGTCAATCTCTCCGACATGTCTGCGTTGGCAATTCCGGGCGGCTTTAGACAAGATGGGATGCCTGTTGGTGTGACCCTCATTTCTGCTGCGTTTAACGACTTCGCTTTATTGGAGCTGGCACAGCGTTTCCTCACAAGCAATTCACATGATCGATTGATTGGACACAATCTCGAGTCTGTAGGAAACGGAGATACCATTAATGCGAAAATCCCTTCTACAGTGGACTCAATTGAACTTGCCGTTGTCGGGAGTCACTTGTCTGGTATGTCCTTGAACTGGCAGCTGCAAAAGGTGAATGCTGCATTGGCTTACAAAACGACTACTGCGCAGGAATACCGGCTTTATGCTATTCCAAATACTGTCCCTGCTAAACCTGGTTTGCAAAGAGTTGGTAGCGAAAATGGTGCCTCTGTTGAAATCGAAGTCTGGAATGTTCCTTTAGCGAACTTCGGTTCTTTCATATCTATGGTTCCCCAGCCTTTGGGTATTGGTAGTATACAACTCGCAGATGGCAAATGGGTGAAAGGATTCATCTGTGAAGAAGTCGGCTACTCTCAGTCTGGCGCACTAGATATCACTAAATATGGCGGATGGCGACATTATATCAGTGCTAGTTCTACTGATAAGGACAAGCCATTCAACACGGTTCTGGTAGCTAACCGAGGCGAGATTGCTGTAAGAATTATCAAAACTCTTAAGGCTATGGGTATAATAGCAATTGCTGTTTATTCTGACCCTGACAGGTTCTCTCAACATGTTACGGATGCAGATGATGCAGTGAACCTCAAGGGAGTCAGTGCTGGCGAAACTTATCTTTCCATTAGAAAGATCATCAATGCTGCAAAGAAAACAGGGGCTCAAGCTATTATCCCCGGTTATGGATTTTTGTCCGAGAATGCAGACTTTGCTGATGCCTGTGAAGAAGAGGGCCTTGTTTTTGTTGGCCCTACTGGACAGGCAATTAGACAGTTAGGACTTAAGCATTCAGCAAGAGCCCTTGCAGAGAAAGCTGGAGTTCCTCTGGTTCCAGGTACAGGCTTAATTGAAACTGTTGAAGAAGCTTTCAAAGCCGCTGCCCTACTTGAGTATCCCGTGATGATCAAGAGCACTGCTGGAGGCGGCGGTATCGGTCTTCAGAAAGTGGATAGCGAAAAGCAGTTGGAAAAGGCATTTATTACTGTTAAACACCAGGGTCAGGCGTATTTTAATGACTCAGGTGTATTCCTAGAGCGATTTGTTGAAAATGCTCGACACGTAGAAATACAAGTTCTTGGTGACGGCCGTGGTAAGGGTATTGCTATTGGCGAAAGAGACTGCTCGCTTCAGCGACGAAACCAAAAGGTCGTTGAAGAGACACCTGCTCCGAACTTCCCTGCAGAAACTAGATCAAAGATGAGAACAGCTGCTGAGAACCTGATAAGCACTATGAAGTACAAATGTGCTGGTACTGTGGAATTTATTTTCGATGAAAACAGAAACGAGTTCTACTTCTTGGAAGTCAATGCACGACTTCAAGTGGAGCACCCTATCACCGAAATGACCACGGGATTGGATCTTGTCAAACTGATGTTGCTCATAGCTGCTGACAGAGCCCCGGAAGGTTTCTTTGAGACCCCGGTAACTGTAACAGGTGCATCAATGGAAGCCCGTCTCTATGCTGAAAACCCCATTAAAGATTTTATTCCTTCTCCGGGGTTGTTGACCGAAGTCAAGTTTCCCAAAGATGCTCGTGTTGACACGTGGGTGTCTACAGGAACTGTTATTTCTGCTGAATACGATCCTACTGTGGCAAAGATCATTGTCCACGGAAAAACTCGAGCAGATGCTCTTGAAAAACTGAACAAGGCGTTAGATGAAACAGTGGTCAGCGGTGTCATCACCAATCTTGATTATCTCAAAGCCATTTGTAGATCTCAGATGTTTGCTGAGGCTAAGGTTTCTACCAAGGTTCTTGATTCTTTTGACTACCAACCTAATGCAATTGAGATCACTGCTCCTGGAAGTTATACTACTGTGCAAGACTATCCCGGTCGAGTCGGACTGTGGCATATTGGGGTCCCCCCTTCTGGACCTATGGATGCGCTTGCATTTAGAATTGCCAACCGAATTGTAGGCAATCATGCTAAGGCCCCAGCTCTTGAAACCACTCTGACCGGTCCTACAGTGCTTTTCCATCATGACTCTATTGCTGCAGTCACTGGAGGAGACGCAAAACTCACTTTGGATGGTGAGCCAGTCAACATGTGGAGTCCTATAAAGATTAAAGCAGGCCAAAAGCTTGCAATCGGAAAGCTATCCAGTGGTTGTCGTGCTTATATTGCCATCAGAAACGGCATAGATGTTCCTGAATATCTTGGTAGTAGATCTACATTTGCCCTGGGTAACCTCGGTGGATATAACGGCCGAACGCTGAAATTCGGCGATGTGCTTTATCTTGGTTCTGATGATTTGCCGGAACCTGTTTCTGAGCCTACAGAGTTCCCCAGGTCTTTAGTACCTAGTTATCCGAATACATGGGAAGTCAAGTGTACTGCTGGACCCCACGGAGCTCCTGATTTCTTCACACATAAATCATTGACAACGTTCTTCAACAGCGAATGGAAGATTCATTATAATTCCAACAGATTCGGTGTTAGATTGATTGGTCCTAAGCCTGAATGGGCAAGAGAAGATGGCGGTGAGGCCGGTTTGCATCCTTCCAATGCTCACGACTACGTCTATTCACTGGGAGCTGTTAACTTTACTGGTGATGAGCCTGTTATTCTGACATGCGATGGTCCTAGTCTTGGTGGCTTTGTATGTGCAGCTGTTGTCATTGAAAGTGAAATGTGGAAGATAGGTCAAGTCAAACCAGGTGATAAGATTAAGTTCGTGCCAGTTTCATATGAACAGGCCGTGGACCTAAAGAGGGCGCAGAATTCCGTTATCGAAGATTTTGCTAGTGACGGAGATGTAGTTACTGGCTTAACTGGAGTTCCATCTCCTATTCTTTATCATCATGATGCCACTGGTCTTTTGCCAAAGATTATTTTCAGACAAGCCGGTGATAGATATGTGCTGATTGAGTATGGCGACAACATTCTCGATTTGAACATGTCGTATCGAGTTTTCAGGTTGAAACAGCTGGTAAGAAAGAAGATCAGTGGAGTTGTTGAGATGTCAGAAGGTGTACGATCAGTGCTGGTTGAATTCGACAGCGCCGTGATTTCTCAGAAGCTGCTTATATCTGAGTTATCTGCCATAGAAGAGAGCATGCAACTCTCGGGATCATGGCAAGTTCCATCTAAGATTTTCAAGTTGCCCATGGCATTTGAAGATAAGAAGACTTTAGCGGCTGTTGAGAGATACAAGGAGACCATCCGGTCTGAAGCTCCATGGTTGCCCAACAATGTCGACTTCATTAAAGATGTGAATCATATTGAAGATAGAAATGATGTCCGAGATATGCTTTACCAGGCACGGTTTTTGGTACTAGGACTTGGTGATGTTTTCCTTGGTGCACCTTGTGCTGTGCCATTGGATCCTCGTCACCGCTTACTAGGTACTAAGTATAATCCTTCACGAACATACACACCTAATGGTACTGTTGGTATTGGAGGTATGTTTATGTGCATTTACACCATGGAATCTCCTGGTGGTTATCAGCTTGTTGGCCGAACTATCCCTATCTGGGATAAACTCATCTTGAATAAGCATTCTGATGGCAAGCCCTGGTTACTGAACACCTTCGACCAAGTTGAATACTACCCAGTAACTGAAGACCAATTGGAGAAGTTCTGTGAACAAGTAGAGCATGGCAAGTATGTGATGGACTCTGAAGACAGTGTATTTGACTTTGGTGATTATGCGAAATGGCTAGAGGAGAACAAAGAGTCCATCGAAGCGCATAATGAGAAGCTCAATAGGGGCAACGAAGAGTTTGCCAAATTGATCAAAGTTTCCAATGCTGAGTTGCAGAAGCAGGCGGTTAAGAAGGACGATAGTACGGAAAAGTTTAGCGAATCTGCTGTTATGGTATACTCAGAAGTCGCAGGTAGATTCTGGAAGAATTGTGTTAATGCTGGTGATATCGTGGAGAAATCTCAAGGTGTGGTTATCTTGGAAGCCATGAAAACAGAAATGGTGATCAATGCGCCTGTATCAGGTAAGGTGGTCAAGATTTTCCACTCAAATGGAGACATGGTGGATTCGGGAGACTTGGTCGCTGTTATTGAGCCAACATCGTAAGACATCTTAAAGAATGTCTCATAACACATAAACTATTATAAAACCTTTACATAACTATAAATATCTCCATTGATGGTATACTACTTAATAGCTTTCCAGGCTTCCAAGCGTAGCATTGCTTTCGTCGGCATTTTCACTCTGGTCATTATAATCACGGTCTTCATCATCATCATCCTCTTCATCATCATAGCCTCCGAGCCGACTTGCCAAAACCTGTACTATATCTGCCCATTCTCTCATGCCTCCCATGCCAATGTCACCACAAACAAGGACCTTCTCAACAGGCTTCAGAACTTCGATCCACTTACACTCATCCTTGAGCATTGTGAGATGCTTTTTTGTTATGGGATTCGTGTACATGTGAGTGTTCATTGCTGGCGCTACTAATATCGGAATAACAGGGTTCCAGGATCGAATGACAGAGGTCAAAAGATTGTCGCATATACCATTAGCAATCTTAGCCAGAGTATTTGCTGATAGCGGAGCAATGAGTAGAATATCCGCCCAACGTCTGAGCTTGACATGCACCATACTCTCTGCTCGGCCTCTTCGAGAAGTCCATTCGTCTGTATCATGCCAAACTTTTACGTCGCTCGGTATTTTAAAACCCTGCATAAAGTGTTCAGCAGCTCTTGTTACTATAAGCTGTATCTCGGCTTTATCTCCGTAAATCTGCTCCAATTTCCCGATTATAAATGGGATCTTGATTGTAGCCACAGAACCCGTCACAGCTAAAAGAATATGCAAAACCTTCTTCTCATCCGGCGATTCAGCATCTGATGTAACATGTGTTGACGATATGCCATCTTGGCTAGCTATAGCAGCAGCCCCACCAGCTATCCCACTACCCATATGCTTTGGTGGAGCCGCTGCAGAAAGGATACCATGATTATGCTTATTAGGTTGAAGACCGCTACCCAAACCGTCTGAAACTACGGGTGTTATCAGGGTAGGTCGACGAGACGATTCTCTTGATGCTTGGACCTCCTTAAGGGTTCTTTCTGCCGACGAAGCCCGCACAACAACACTCGGATTTGTCGTTGGTGTCTTTGCTGTGAAGTCTGTAGTGACTTTTTCCTGGATAATACCACCGTTTCCCATGTTTTATGTATGAAAGATCGTCTTTATAGCGTAGTAATGATGATGAAAACGATCAAACAGTTCTCAAGCTTCGTCTACTGATCCAAAAACTTATACAAGCCGTATTCAAACACAGGAGGTTAATATTCAGTCTCTTGTCTTTATAGAATCTCTAGTCGTTGGCCCGTTGATGTATTGTAGACTATCAAAGGTCACCAAAACTTTCCCACAAAGATATAAGAAGAAATACAAGTATCCAGAAAGCTATACTAATAATATACACTTGATACAGGTTCGTTTAGGCCACTGTAAATAAAAGCTGCTTCACTATAATAAGGCAAAAAACACTTGGAATGCTGTTGGATGGTGGCCAACTACAGGCCCGAAGTTCCAAAGAGATAATAGAAAATGGCGTTGACCCGGCAACGGCCCAATTGCCTCTTTTGACCTTATATTCTTCGGTCAACCAACTACAGCATATATATAGCAGCAAACCATGGAAAAAGTAATTACCATCTATGATCATTTATTGTCTTCAAATTATACACTATTACAATCAGGTGTACAAAAAACAAGAGTCACTATGAATATATGTACTCAGAAAAATAAGGAAGAAAAAAGTAGGTCCTCTTTACCAGCCAACAACAAATAACAAAAGAGATGACTATCTCGAGATGAAACATATATAAGACGATATACAGCTACAAGGTAGTAGTACATCAATCATCTATTGTTCATTAATTGGCGAAATTTGTTTTATTTAGAATTTCTTGCCAAACATGATCATCTGGAGTTGATCGTACATGGAGATAACCAAAGCACCGGCGACACCTCTGAGGATGTTAGCACCACAACCCTTGAACAAGGAACCAGCACCGTTAGCGGCAACAATCTGTCGGAAAGCATCAAGAGAAGACTTGTACTTGACGGCCTGACCAGAGGTCATCATCATTCTTCGTCGGACGGTATCCAAAGGATAAGCAGCAGTAGAAGCACCAGTGGTGACAACCCAACCAAGAGCGAAGGAAGCCAAGAAACTACCTTGCAAAGAACCAACCAAAACGACAGGCTTCAAGGAATCGTAACAACCGAAGTAGAGACCTCGATACACTACAATTCCCAAAACAGAGGGACCGAAACCTCGGTAAAGACCGGCAAGACCATCAGACTTGAGGGTCTTCTTGTAGACATCAACTAAACCCTTGAATTCTCGCTCACCACCAGACTTGGAGGACTTGGCATCATTAGCCAATCTAGTTCTGGCGTAATCCAAAGAGTAGACAAACAACATAGAGGTGGCTCCAGCCAAACCACCGGAAGCCAAGTTAGCGGCGAACCACTTCCAGTAGTCAGCCTTATCAACAGCGAACATAGCCTTGAACTTGTCCTTGAAGGCAAAGTTAAGAGCCTGGGTAGGGAAGTATCGGATAACGTTAGCAGTGTTACCTCTCCACAAAGCAACGACACCTTCGTCCTTGATGGTTCGCTGGAAACATTCAATGATACCGTCGTATCGCTTGGCAAGTCGTCCCTGCTTCAACATCTCATCCTGGTTTTGGATAAGAAGCTTGACTCGCTCGATGGGTGCAGCGGCGGTCTTGGAGACGGCGGCGGATACACCTCCCATGAGGAAATCGATCATAAAGTTCTAATGTTAGGATAATGCAACATAGAGATAGATGCAAAGCAAAAGAATGCAAATCACAATTTTTTTTGTTTTCATATTATTTAGATAGAATGTGCGCTGTTTAGTAGTTTTGTTCTATTCTTTTGTTGGGGTGAGAGTGGTACAGATTTCACGTCACTCAACAGCAGAAGCATTCCTAACTAAAAGGGCATTAAAAAAAATTCTAATAAGAAAATCCTCAATTGTCTTCTAAAAGAGAGCAACAATATTGAAAATATTCCCGTTCTTTTGTACAATTATCCTCTCCTGAAGATTTTCTGGAGAAGTTGACATTTGAACTAGGGGAAGCCAAATAGCAGTCTGTGATTGGACAATACACACTCTCGATGGGAGGAAAAAATTTCAAGAGATAAGAGACCAGTACAGAGAGAGAGTTCAGAAACAAGAAGACATTTTGTTTGGAAAAAACAAAGAAACCAAATAAAGGATTTACAGTTGCTATTGAAACTAGCACATGTCAATTACTTACACTCTGCTTCTTTTCAGACATTATTGGCTATTGGTTATGCTCTAGTGAATAGTTGAAACCTAGGTGAAGGAGGGAAAGAAAAGGACAACTTCCCAGGCTCCGGGGTTTTTATGTATTCGTTGAAGGGGTATGAGTGGGGGTTACCCTATTTCCGGTTCTCTCCGGCGAAATTAAAACCGGATTCAAACTTAAGAGACGGTACTAACGGAAACTAGGAAAATTTTGTTATTCAAAATATTATAGATTTAAATGTACTATGGGTCTTAATATGTATATACTATTTCTAATGTATTATTTGTCATTTTCATCTTTTTTAGCTGCAGTTTCATGGTTTTACCGGCTCTTGAGCTTCTTTTATCCGACGTCAGTCAAAAATTTTCGGTGCTTTCTTCTTGCCGCAAATGGCAGTGAGGCTTGATCTCCGAGATCATCAGGAATTGAGACAAATTGCCGAGAACCAATGAAAATCTGCGGTACTCCAAGGTAAATTTACCCGAGAGAGTGCGGCACTTAAGATCTTGTGATCTGTAATACGTTACAGTATATATTGGAATGTTTGTTGGGCTTCAGGATTTCAAGCAGGCTTAAGCTGAGCCATACTTTAGCCAATCTCGAGATCGGAGCCGAGTTTGTCGCCGGCTATTATCCGTTTGATAGCGAAATAAAAATCTTCAATTGATAATTTCCTATTTATTCCATTGTTAAGAATTAATTAAGTTTATCCTTCGGCCCGTATCTGGATTGATAGAAGGCAGGACAAAATTGTGGCTAAGTTAATTTAAAAGTCTCGGTCGGTGCCTTAATCAAAAGTTCAGAGTGAATCAATCTGCCTTTAAACGGCAGAACATTAGAAGCTATAAATGTTAGATTTTTTTATAGAATCAAAAGAATAAGGTCGTATTACATTGTTTATAAGCTTTAATTATTTTTTCAACATTCTTTGTCCATTTTTTCATAGCTAATAGCTTATTACTTGCTTTTCATGCAATGGGTATCTTATTTGCTACTTCGTCGTGGCTTACCTATTACATTAGCAACAGGTAATTTACTTCGCTGTGGTTGTTGAAGATTATAAGACGATTGACTAATACGTTTGCTTCGAAGAAGAGGCTGCTCAGACTTGGATTGTGATGCTAAAGTGGCTTTAGCAAATGATGCTGATGGTAATGCCGATGATGTAGATGCTGGGGCTGAACTTCTCATAGCCGTGGATGTTGTAGTAAGCGATGACTTAGATAGCTTGGTATTAAGAGTTCGGCATGATACTGATGACCTAAGCATATTAGAGCGTGGAGCAGTTGGTTCACGGCTGTTTATAGGCTTAGCAGAGCTAGCAGATGTAGTAGGACGATTATAGCCCAAAGATAAACCAGGTTTTGTAGCATTAATAGCATCTCTTCTAGCCATACCAGTCACTCGTGGAAGAGGTCTCATAAGTCTTGGAGAAGCAGATACTTGTGCTGATTTCAGACCCCTATAAACGGGTGACTCACAATGCTGCATAGTTTCCATGATAGAACTATGTGCATCTTGATTTTCTTTCTCAGGACTTTTAGATACAACAAGCGTAGACTTTCCAGTCTTTCGTTTCTTTAGAGGAGATGCAGATGACAAACCAGCAGAAGCATTTGCTCTTGATGAACCACTACTACCAGTTAAAACTCCGGTAGTAGGGTGGAATTCTGTAGTTGAAGAATTTGTCGGTACAGACGAAGATGTTAATATCTGATTATACATTGGTCCACTACTATGAGCTTTCACAGCATGATGTGTAACAATTGAATCCATTCGAGCAAACTGTCGTTGATGTATCGATGAAAAGCGCTGGTGACCACGACGATTAGACCGCGGAGTATGCCGAGCTTTAGCCACAGCAGCAGTTGCAGCAGCAGCTGCAGAAGCAAGTGAATTATGATGTTGATTTTGATTTTGATTCTGGTCTGGATTCTGGCTGTGATCTTGATCTTGGTCCTGGTCATCTGTGTCCAGACGTCTTTTACCATTGACAAGTTGTCTGGCACGCTCATTCATTTCCCTCAATACTTTGTCATTGACTGTTTCAAAAGATCCTAAAGCAGAGGAAAACTCTAGTCGACTTGGTGCAGTTGACTGGTTCTTAAGTGGAGATTCTAGTGCTGACAGTGGTTCAGCAGCTCTCAGCGGTGATGTGCGAGATGGAGACAAGGCAAAAGGTGATCTCCATCCCGCTGGACTTTTTGCCAGCGGAAATCTGAAAGCCATATCAGAATTGGTATAGTAAGAAGAGGAGATGTTAGTGGTGGTTTGGATGAGCTTTTAGGTAAAGGGTTGCCGTTTTGGGAAATATAAACAAAGATTCGTAAGCCGTGCGAACAAAGAGAGAGAAAGAGACAGAGAAGAAGATCAATAGAAAAAGATGGCAAAATATGGTTAAATAAAGTTATAGAAATTGTGCAAAAACGAAGGAATATAATTTGTGAAAGAACAAAGATATTGATATTCTAAAGTATATAGGACAGGTGTGGGAACGGTACGGGCATTGGCTGGCACGCACAGTCTCAGCGGTGTGATACCAGAATGGATATGAACAATCAGATATGAGCTAAATACTAGATATCACTTAACTATACAACTTGATATATGATAAAGCTATATAGACTTTGCCTGTTACCCGAAACAAAAATATAGTACAATCAATATCAGATACGAACTATTGCACTGATGACCATATATAAAGAAGAAGCAATGTTCACGTGATATCAATTGAAAAATCTCAGGATTATTGAGACTTGACAAGTGTCGATACTAGAGACTCTTACTATGAGATTTCAATCTAGATGCATCTATAACGACTAAATAAACTTATAAAACATTTAACAAAGAAAATTTGGTCATTTTTATAAAAGCAGACATGTTTTTCGAATCTCATATCTCATTTGTTTGAAATCAGAAATGTTATAGCCAAAAGTAAAATAAGAAATATGCTGTCTAGAGAGGCATTAAACAGGTTAATGAGGAAGCAGGAATATTGATGAAGAATAACATGTGCAATAACATGTGCGAACCAGCTATAAAAACCAAAGAAACATGGAACCGGGTACAAAAGATAGAAACTAGTGAGAGCAAAGAAAATAATAGATTGTGCACTGTTTAAATAGATTCAAAGCGACAAGACAAAGTCACACGCACATATATATATACATACGTTTTAGACTTGCTTAGCTCGTCTAGCCCTTTCTGCATACAGTTGTTCATAAAGCCAATTAACAACACCTTGACGAGCAACATCTGTACCAGAGATTGTAAATAAGCAATCTCCTCCAAGGTTATATGGTTCTTTAGCAATAGAGATCTTAGCTCCGGAAGATCGTCGAATCTCCTGTATCTTAGAGCCACCTTTGCCAATGATACAACCAACCATATCAGCAGCGATAATGAAGTTTTCACTATCGTCTGAAATGTTTGATATCACAGGTTTGGCCAAGTTATCGTACGAATGTTCATACTGACTTGGAGCTTGGGACTGAGAAGAAGATGTTCCAGAAACAGACTGAGTATATGGTGCGGGGGAATGAGAGTGAGAGTGTTGTTGTTGAAGATATTGAGGCTGCTGTTGTTGCGCTTGATATTGATGTAGTTGAGACTGAGAATGAGACTGAGACTGAGAATGAGATTGAGATTGAGATTGAGAATGAGAATGAGACTGAGAATGAGACTGAGAATGAGGTGGTGGTGGTGCTGTGTCAAGGTTAATGTCATAAGGTGGTTGTTGGGTCAAAGAGATAGAGGAAGATGATGATGATGAATGATGAGGAGGTATAGAGGAGGAATTGTTGTGAATGCGAATGTCATGAATAGAAGCGTTGGAAGCAGGTTGCGGGGACCTTCCAAATGCAGAAGATGCGCCATTGTTAATAATAGTCATAGGTCCATCATTAGTGATGGAGGAGGTTTGATTGCCCAGAGGGGCCCCAGAAATTGTAACAGGTGATGAAGCAGAAGATCGATGTAAGGTACTAGTATTGGTGGAAACTTGATCCGATGAAACGTCAGGAAAGGATCCTTGGCTGACATGTCCGTTAGAACGGAAGCTATTGTTACCATCAGAAGCAGAGAGACTACTCCCATGATCCAAGGAACTTACCAGTTGAGGATTGTAAAGAATAGCCCCTTGAGCCCTATCTCTGTCCTCATCGAGGCAATGGCCAATCTCCAAAATGGCTCCGCAAACAGATTCTGGAGTGCCTTGAATCTCCACTATACGTTCAGTGGATTGAGGCAACATTTCCTTGGATGCTGCCATTCGGACATGACATGAGGCTTGGATACTTTTGATCTTATTGCCTTCACGACCAATGATAGAGCCCATTTGCTGATGAGGTACCAACAATCGGATAGTAGACATACCAGAGGGAGTTGGAATGACCAAAACTCCCTTATCACTAGCAAAAACATTGTTATAGCTTACTGCAGAAGCCCCATAACGTGATTTCAAGCTTTCAACTGTGGCAAGAAGATTTCTGGCAGCAATTGCAAAAGCCTCAGCTATTCCCGACAAATCACCAGAAACGGTCATTATTCGGTCATGGACATTAGACATAACTTTAGAAACGCCGACTTTAACACCGGTCGCATCTCTCATCTCAGAAACATTCTTGCCACTTTTACCAATAATAGCACCGGCTTCTTTTGAGGAAACCAAAGCTCTTATGGAAAGCGTAGCAGTAGTAGCATTTCCATCAGCATCTAAACTAGCGGGTTTAGACTTGGATGAAGTAACATCAACTTCAGAAACAGGAGAAGGCGATGTCGATGATGAGGAGGAAGATTTACTTGTAAAAGTAGCTGGTGCAGTTGTAGTCGTTGATGTTGCAATTGGTTGAGCAGAGGATGTTGCTGATAATGGTGACGGCAACGACTCTTGGTCAGCAACACCATTATCAACATTTTTTTGGTACTCCTTAGACATTATCGTAGGTAGGCAGGAAGTAATGTGGACTGGTAGTAATATGGAGGGACAGACGGACCGTCAGTGAGAGATTCAAGAGAATTTAAACTTCGGAAAAATCAAGATAGAAAAAAGGCAGCGTTATCTTGTTTTTCTTGGTCTCCGTGTCCAAGTTGTTAAACTGATTGTTTGGCACTTGGTGAGTTCCCAATGATGAAAATTTTAGGGGAAGAACACGGGGAATGGTTACTGCTGAGTAGAAAGAAGGAAGGAAGCAAGAACTGGTTGGTGAGTAAGCAGGTTCGGCCAGAAAAAGCAAGGAACATGGAAAACTGAATACAGAAAAAGCAAAAGCAAAAAAGAAATATGGAAGAAGCAGAGAGAAAAGCAGAGAGAAAAGCAGAGGTAAAAAAGAAAATGTAAAAAAGCAGAGGTAAAAAAAAGAAGAGGTAGAAAAAAGAAAATGTAGGGAGAAATGGTTAATGAAAAATGTGCAAGATGTTTACTTTACTTGGTAATAAGAGATCTAATGGTCTTCTGAACAAATTGTGTATTTTTTCAATGTATATATCAGGTTTCTTTTTGGTGGCTTCTTCAGTTATTTGATTCTTTTTGCATGCTCCTCCCCCAACCTCAACCTCCCACCCTCCTCAATTTCTTTTCTTAGAATAACGATTTATGCGCACTCTCGACCTTAACTTAATGTCATAATGATTACAATAATTGATAATTGATTGTGTGTGACATCATCGCTCTGATTGTACTGATCATCAATGTACCATCATCGGAGTTATAAGAGTTCTATTTGGGATTATACCATGTTTATAGCCAGCATTAATTGCTTCTTAGTATCTTGCCAAGGCACCTCGTTAGCATTCCTCTGTCTTTTTCTCAACTATGTCTCTTCGGGGAGAGAAATCGCTTCCTCTTGCACACACACACACACACACAGTCCAGTCAGGGAAGCTGCATACACCGTTATTGCCCCATTGAAAATATTACGAAGCCACAGCCAGCAATTCACATTCCAGAGTCTCTCAGTCAATTTCTAAAGAATAAAAAAAAAGTAAATTCGTCATCAATAGACTAATTGCTCTCTCTATAATTAACATTTGACTAGGATTTATAAGATAGATCTTGACTTTGCTGTCATTTGGATTATTCCTATGGTTTCTTTTGCTGTCCTCATATAACTACTTTGGCCCCTACATTTATTTTTTTGTAGTTTCTTTTTCTAGTTTTCCTCAGCCCTGCGGACCAACTATAGCGTATTAGTGTAGCTAAACGATGACGAAAATAGGAGCTAAGAAATGCACTAAATTGTAATATTAAGAGAAGATACTGAATAGTGATACACCAAGAACACGAATTTTGGCTACATCTGCCTTCCATTTCAAACGGCTAGTCGCTGCTTTTATTTTTATTTTTAAAGTCTTACGAGTCTAAGTCTGTTTAAGCTGAAACCCTAAGTTTAAAGCTCCCTAAGTTTCTTTTCTTTTTCCTTTTAATAAAAAAAGCAATTTCAACTTCAACCACGATCAGGATTTTTTTATTGAAAAATGTCAAAAAAATCAATTGTGCTCAAGATATCGCTTCGATTTTCAATTTTAAATACAGGCCCATATGTATCTCCTACTTAATTGCCATGTGCAAGTAAGTATGAGTACTAAGTTTGGCCTTCCGGATTGATTCTGGCTACTCTTAATAAGGGTCGTTTCGTTGTAGATCCTCCTCTACTGGGTACACAGGAGATTCCTCCTCGGGTGAAGACAAAATAAAGCTAACTGGCCACCGGAGAGTGTAAGTGGCTGCAGTTCCTACGATAACACAAGAAGGAACATGCATAGAGTATTCTTATTATACTGCTGTCATCTGTCAAAGTTCCTTTAGACTGCCCTTTGATTTTTAGTTCTTCGCTGTTCTATTACATGAATCTTGATGAGGCACAAACTTCCTCTATAATATTGCTGACTTGTCCATGTTGGAAAGATTAGCCAGTTTCTCGTATTTTCATCAAAAAATTACTGAACGAGATACTTGGTATAAGTTGGTTACGGATATGTATCGGAGTTTCTAATTTTGATTGTCTAAGCCCTCGATAGGAACTGCCGAAGTTCCAGCCGTGCAACTGTCTAAACAATGAAGAAGCAATTATTTAGCCAAGACTGGTACAGGCAAGGAATAATTGCTTTTTCAGCAACCTTCACTAATCTAATGAAATTGAAAGAATGGAAATTTGATAGTCAGAATAAAAAAAAAATTCCATGCCGACTCAGTTGCTTTTTGAGCACCCTAGTATACAGGATGTAGTCTCCATTTCATCGGTAATGCCTTACTTTAGACAACACATTGGCAGACTTACCTTGAGTGATTTACTCCGAGTAGTCCTGAAAAAAAATCATATTTCGCCGAAGGCCGTCTTGAAAAATATGGGCGGGCTCTTCTTTCAACAGGGGGGAGGAACCGAGAAAAGCAACAAAATGCAAGAAAAAGTAAAGCATAAGTAAAAAAAAAATTTTGCAAAGAAGGAAAAAGCAAAAACAATAACAGCGAGAAGATTTAACGAATTCGATTATTACTGTTGATGCATTATATTTATCTATCGCTGTTGCGCGTTTGTTGCTTGAACCTACATCACATTCCTGCCATATTTTTAAGAGCATAGGTCACCACAATGGTCATACTGAAGACCAACATGGTATATTGAACAATCAGGTTTGCCGCTATGCAGTCAATTTCAAGATGCTCTTGTTCAGGCTTGGTATACATTGCAGTGACATATAATTGTACCGTAGCTGTAGGTACCCCAGCACTGACGACGGTTACGAAAATAGCCATTTTATTATCGGAATCAATCCAATCCATGGATATCATCTTATTCATCCATGCAATTGCAATAATAGGCAGCACAATAAGTTTGAGTGTGGACATAAGTAATGTAGATTTCCAGAATCCTTTTGGTAGTCCTTTCAATTCAAGCCTTGCAATAGTAGCTCCAAGCATGCAGAGACCTAGTGGGACAGATGCGTTACCAATAAAGTCGGTAAAGTCCATAATAAAGCCTAAAATTGGCATGCCATCGGGAGCGTTTGGAATGTTGATATCTGTGATTACAAACAACCGCCTTGTCCAAGGTATCATGGTCATGGCCATGGCAACTATCAGTGTGAAACTCTGAGGTCGCTGAAAGTCTGAAATAAACCGTATAACAAACGAAAGATGATACTTTTCACCCCATTCATTAATTTTCTGCGATAGTGATTTAGGTTTTGGAATTTCTAATGATTCGAGCTCACTGGCTGTTACTGAAGGTTGTGAAGAAAGAATTCTTGCCAGCGACTGACCCTCTTCCGTAGGATCCCTATGAAGCTGTAGATTATCAGTAGGATAACGTTCCATTTGTGGAACTTTAGAATATGATCTTACAATATCATCTAATGTTTCTGTTTTTTGATTGTCTTCTGCACCTTCATCTTCGTTGTCTTCATAGTCATCGTTAAGTACAACAGTCGGAAGCCTGCTGAGATCTGCTCCAAGTCTATCAGCCTCTAACGGCACATTACTAACCTCAGATATCCTCGATTCATGCCTAGCCAAAGCATCTAGAACGGAAGAACGCCTGGTTGCAGAAGAGAATGCTCTAGGTCGCGACCTGCCTCTTCTGATCGGCTCGCCGAATTGTGTTGTGGATGCTACGTTTCCAGTCGCAGAAACTAAATCAGCAGTTTTTTCAGCTTGTTTCATAAACTGTCGGTTTTTCTCTTTTGTGAGCTCTTTTTCTGCTGAACTCTGATTTGATTTAATCTTTTTTAATGCCTTGTCTGTTTGTTCATAGGCCAATGAGCAGGGTATAGCATTATTATTGTCAGCAGCTGAAGTGACAACAACCTCATCATCAGCCGTCTTTTCTTCATTGTGAGGTTTCCTGTGATGATACAAGACAGCTGTTATGCGTTTTAGATTACTCAGTGATATTATTGGCGGCTGAATCTGCTTTTCAAGATCGTCGTTCTCAGGCTTGAAATCCATAGCAATTAGTCGAACAGTTCCCATATTAAACACGCTGACAACAAAGCAAACTAGAAAAATCACTGAGTAGGCAGTACCTTGAGATGATGATCCCGAGGCAAAATATGGACCGGCCGCCAATGTCGTGACATATGCAATCGGTAAATCATTGATGTTACCAAACATTCCCGCAAATAAAATTCCACCAAACCACTTTTTTGGGGTCGGAGTCGTAAACCGAACAATATAGCCGAATAATAGTCCTACAACTTGAAATATAAATGCAGTCAAAGCCAGACTACCTATTGTCTTGATTTCAGCACCATCCAAAGAAGTGACGACATTATAGAAAATCAAGGACGGTATTAAGAAAGTGACTATAATAATGCTGATTTTTTGGCATGTTTCCACAGTAAGAACGTTTCTCTTAGCCAGTAAGAATCCGATACCACAGTTGAGAAAAATCTTGGCCAAAGGCTTCACGGCTATATATATAGCGGCGCCTAGTGATAAAGCCATGATATGCTATTTAGTTGTGCTGAAGACTACACAGTAAATATATATGCTAGTTATATGCCTCCACTATCCTAACAATAAAGTATATAACTTCAGATATGAATGTTTGCTATCAGGCGAGCAAATAGTCTCAGAAATATTCCAGGGTTTTTATGATGCGGCCAAACCGCTGGTTTCCATTCGAAAAGTGAATGGTGAGATGCAGAATCTGAAAATGATTCTGATAACACCATTTGCCGTATAGGGTTAGGGGCCCAACAGCAAAGTGTCATCCAGATCAGCATGGGCCTTGTGCGGAAAAACCGCCTCTTAGTAACCGACTACTAGTTATATAAAGATAGATTGTTGTTGTATCTACTAGATGCGGATAATCAATTGTGACTCGAGCCTTTTGCAAGAATTTCTGCTCCTCATTGTAATGCTAAAATCATGTCTATGCTCTTAACCCCCACGAGGGATACACTTATATAGCGGAGGTTAAAAATAGTTAGGTAACCGGTTATAACAAATCAACAAAAATCAAGGAAAATTACCAAGAGAAAGCAATTGTATCAGTGTTAATATTAATATTCTTTAAACTATTAAAAATGCTTATATTCATATCGTCTCTCATATTCTCTCCCTGTATACCCTCGGCTTAACTTCGGAAAAATATTTCCAAAAATATCTCGAATTTATCCGGCGATCACATGTTGCGGGCTCTTGCTTTTTCCTCCCGCTTTCACCGCGCACTTGCTTTGCTTGACCTTTCTGTAGGTCCAGTCTCTAACCAGTGTGATAGAGCATCGCCATAAAGACGATCGTTGAACAAGTCGCAACTACCGGCACAATTTCTACAAACAAATATTTGAGGAAACTAGCTGGTGCTGCGCTTGCGTCGGGATATCCCCGGCAGATTCTTTTACGGTACATTAGATCAAAGTACCCGAAATATCGGTTCAGGTCAAAGATGTCAGACCCTAACTCTGGTGCATGGTCAATCACATCGTTATATGGAAGAAGACAGAAAGTACTTTCATACCTAAAATCTAAGCGAGATGATTTTATGATAGACAGTGACGAAGATTTGTCTCGCGATTCAAGCAATGGTTCTGCCGCTGCTGATGGGTCTAGTTCTCAAGATCAATCTCCAACACTCAACCCGCCTTTTCCAGATGAGCGGCTGACTGTCTACCCGGCTTACACAAGGCAATCCAAGCTTGACGACGGGTCAATTTGTTATAAGTTGAATATTAGCGGAGTTCTGTGGCTACCTGGCTTACAGAGCAGAAAAAACAAAATCATGTATAGCCTAGCAAAGCAGATTGCCGGTGTCAATTCTGGCAGCTCGACTCCTACTGTGTCAGAACCTGTAAATAAACGATCCCGAACTGCGACCGGAATGATAGAAGACGAAGTGGACCAAATAGAGTCTAAGCTCTCGGATTTGTGGGATTATGGTGGAAGTACGGGAGCTGATGACGGCAGTGAAGCTTCCAGCAACACAGAACTCAAGCGCTCCAAGATGGAAAGAGTATTAAGAGAAAGAATTGCTCCATTCTTAGCAAGACCTGCTCCTTACAGAAATATCCGGATCTATGATTCTGAAGATGGTATCGATCAAGAAATTATCACTGGCTCCAATGGCAAGTTTGCTTCAGATTTACACGTGCCTAGTCAGTTAACAGGCCAGGTTTGGGTGGAAGCCAGTGATGATCTGAAAACTCCAGTTTCAGTGGAATACATTGAACCGACAGGAGTCAGTGTGATCAGTGATATTGATGATACCTGTAAGAAAACAGGTGTAACAGGCGTGAAACGAGAAATGTTTCGTAACGTGTTTGTTAGAGACCACGAAGATATCCAAGTTGACGGTGTGGTACCTTGGTATAACGCTCTATTCCAAAGTGGGTGCAAGTTTCATTATGTGTCCAACTCTCCTTATCAATTGTATTCAATAATCTCAGATTTTCTTTCCTATTCTGGCCTGCCTTTTGGTACGATACATTTAAAGCAATACACAGGTCTAATCAACGGATTCCTGGAACCCAGCCAAGAAAAAAAGAGGGCCGTTTTGAACAATCTTCTAGACCAGTTCCCGGAAAGAAAGTTCATTTTGATTGGAGATTCTGGTGAGGTCGACCTGGAAGCTTACTGCGACCTTGCAGATCGGTACCCAGACCAGATTCTGGCCATCTATATCCATGATATCACAACCCCTGCAAAGTTAAAGCTAGTTCCAACTCTTGTGACAGAATCCAAGATCCAAATACCACCGCCTTTGCCGGTTAGAAATGATGACGAGAAGTTGTTGATTGACCTGGATGATGATGAGCCAATACATTTGCCTCCAGTTCCACCAAGACCTCTCGTTGCCGAGAAACGCAAAACTGGACCTCCTGTAATCCCCAGAAAGCCAGATCATCTAAAAGGTGAGAGTATTAAATCAGCAGGTACTACTAAACCTGTGCCTACACCTTCAGCTAAACCATCATCTGCATTCAGCTCCAATCTTGGCCAGCAAACTTATGCAACAAACTCACACACGGCGAGTAGACGCAGACTCATAGACATACCATCGGAAGTATTGCCAGAATCTGCTTTGTTTGACTGGCTGATCAGGGTCCGCAAAGCTCAAGCTACTCTTCCAGATCATATTGACTTTCAGCTATGGAGGTCGGGCTTGGATCTGCTAGAGCACAGTGTAGATCTGGTAAAAAAGCAAAACTCTACAAACAAGTAAGTAATTCTTATGCATTTTATTTATTTATTAACTATCACTTCCCAGTAGATGCTTGTTCTATTTATACCATGTCAAATGCTTTGTATGTTTGCAACTCCTGTATCAGCAAACGATAGTTGATAGTGTAATGATAGGCCATCCACATATATAATTCGTATCCTAGCACCATCGACAAAACCATTTTTGTCCTTCAGTTCTTTAATAGCAACTCCTCCAACAATTCTCAGCGCTGTTCCAGAAAACAATAGAGCGTCGACCTCAGGGAAGCAATACTCTTGTCGTATACTGTAAATGCCCTTGTAGCATACCAGCCGGAATATAGATACAGCACCGATTTGTGAAACTACGATAACTGCTGACAATGTTGGAATAACATGTACAATGCTCAATCTGTCGAAATATGTTTCCTGTAGCCCTAGAGTCGGTTGCCAATGAAATACGTTCGCAGTAGCCGCATTACAGTATAAATCCTCTAATTGGCATATGTATAAACTTTTTTGTGAGGTGAGTATCACAAACTTATCATGAAGCATGCTATTAACTTTTGTTGGCATTACTGCTGGCTTATCACTTGACAAGGAAGTCGATGAATTCCCAGTGCTTTGGTTCTTTCTTGAGGCTCTCTTGCTCACCTTGCTGCAAAGTGGTAATGAATAGTGAGGTGTATGAGCCACCGTTGACCATAGAGTTTTGCGTGAAGACTGAGCAGGTACTGTTTCAATCTCGAAACATGAAAACTTCGACTGTGGATGTAGATCACTATCACGGCGTCCGAAGTTCAGTTCGGAGTTGTTGGCTTCAATCTGTTTGAATAAACTATTCTCGACCACCCATTTATTAGAAGTCGCTTCAAAAAGAGTACTCACATGCTTAAAGTCTCTGCTGTCAACAATATTGACAGTCCATCCTTGCTGTTTAATATTTTCATAAACAATACACGGACCATAGCGAGATGAGCGGATCTCTGATTCTCCATGTTCAAAGTCGTCGTCGTATTCAGATTCAGATTCAGATGCTTCACTAAAATTTGAATATTCCACATATGTATCCTCTTCGATTCCCTGGACATTATCTGTGCCAACTGGGGTGGTTGCAGTAGCTGAATCTGATATGTCACTGGCTTCTATATCCAGATTCATTTCCATTTCCATATCTATATTCATATTCATATTCATTTCCATTTCTGCTCCATGCCATAACTGGCTGTGTATAGCCACAGGGGTATCATTACCTTCACCCACATATGTATGCAAATTATGAGAATATGTGGATGTGGTAGGACTAGTGACATCTCGGCTAGCTAAGCCACTAGCCGTCGCACTAGTACTAGCACTCGATGCTGCACTTCCTGGCTGCGGTTTCGACCATCTTTGAGGCACCCATGAAGCGAGTTTCTGGCCATAATAGAACTCCCATATCGCTACTTCTCCCGATATTGATATCGCTGCCACCTGGCACGTGTCTTTGATATTGTTCTGAACAAAGTCGACATCTGGTATATTTTTCCTCAAAGCAGGTGACACAATCAACGGTTGCATGCATACAGGTTCCTCTTTATGTCTCCTCTTGGAGTACACAGCTTCAACAGGTATCTGAAATATAGTGACATGTCTGGAGTTGTCTGAAACTGCCAATAAGTTATGTGATTTGTGGACCGATAAGCCCCACGACGACTTGCCCATATCAGCGATAGCAAAAGGCCTTGCATGCTGCTTTTTAGCCATGATATCTTTGACTTTAAAGATAAGTATTCGTCCATCATCTCCTGCAGTCACTAAGATTTCACATGTCTTGCGGATACCGCTGCTGTGTTTCAAGTAATAAATATTGGCCAGTTTGACAAAGTTCAATTTATGAGGATCACCGGGCCAGTTAGCGCCGGTAATATAGGACTCTCTGAAAACGGCAGGTTTAGTCTCGATTTCGGCATAAACATGAGGCTTTGTGTTTCCTGTGAAGAAGTCTGTTTCATAAACAAGTAACTTGCTCCTGTTGGCGACTATCAGAAGCTGGTAATCTGCAGATTCCGCCGCTAGGTTGTTGTGGAACTCCGGGATTTCCCACCCGCGGAAATCAAGAGGCACATATCCTGAAAACACAAGTTTCAGACTGGTCTTATATTGTAATGCCAGCTGGTTTCCTGGAATCGACGTATGAAACGGGTTCATCCGCTGCTGTTATCGGTTAATCTGTGGATTAGAAAACAGACGCCAATTTTTGGTTTTGCTTTAAGGGTTTGAGCTGCCGATAGAATTGGGGGACAGACGCACGGCTGTGCATTGAAATTCAGAAAATATAGATACCTAAATCAAGATACCCCCTAAATCAAGATACCTAAATCAAGATACGAGTCTGTCAAATTTCTTATATTTCATACATTATATATGTATATATATATATATATTTAATAAATGCTTTCCCCTTTTGTACCGTTTTAATTCTCTGTGTCCCTTCTTCCTTCTCTGGCCTTATCTGGTCCCTGGATCATCTCCCAGCTTGGCTTATCAGATGATCAGCCGTAATTGATAAATACCGAAACCATACTATTTACTGGTGATGATTTGACATGTCCATACATACTCTCCATTATACATCTATAAGCGTCAATGAAACTGGCACAAGCTTGTCGTGGAGGATGGGGAGGTAATGAGAATAGAAACTCACTATCAGTCATAGTAGCATCTTTAAAAACCCATTCATTTGAATATTCATCTGGATTATACTCATTAGCAGGGATTTCGGATAATAATGGTTCTACTCGCTCAAGATACATGAAATGATACCATGACTTTCTATGTGAAGGGATGAAGAAATCACAGCGCAATTCAATAGAAACAGGTGACATTTCATATGGATCATTGCCTTGTACCTTCTTGACATCAATATATCCAAGAGTTATCAATAAATTCCTACCCATTAAAGTATGTTCACTTATTCCCATGTCTTGAAGTTTCTTGAATGGTTGATAAGTCACTGTTGTTGCACGTGACGTTATTTTTGCAGTTAATTCCCCATTATCAAAAGGTTGATAAGTTCTATAATATAGTACAGCACGGTATCGATATCCTGCTTCAACATGGAAATTATTATGTAAGCGGGTACGATAAATATTCGCAGCATATGCACTATATCCCCACGGATAATTCCCGTAAACCAAATGCCACCTTTCAGTGTCCTGATTCGGTGACCCCTCTTCTGTCACAGGAAGAACTTCATCATCTACCGTGACGGTTTCATCTGGGCGATAAAAAGCCCATTTCTTGTCCATTAGAATATTCAAACTATGCCAACACAAATCAACAAATGATTCAGGGACTTTTTTAGCACGTCTGTAAGAAACATAATCATCATATGTCGCCATGGCTACTTTCTCACCATGGATTTTGATGCAATCATGATTAGCCAGATTCTCTCGTATCAGATAAAAACTTCTACAGCAAGTAGCTAGCTCTGGAGCTAAGTCCATCACTTGCATAATAACTTCAGTAGGCAATTCCTCCATAGCAACCATATTAAAAGCTTTTTACATGTGTTTTCAATAATTTGAGCTTTGAAACGCTCTGATGTAGTATTTTGGATATTGCCCGCTTACCCCACTAGCGGACCCACAAATCCAAGAATCAAGCTGGGCAGGCCGCACAATTGGTTACCCGGATGTCATCTGCTTCAGCCGCACCTCCACATTAAAAAGCTTATAATGCTTCCAGAAGAGTCTCTGTCACTCACACTCATATATAAAACATCAGACTCAACATAACAGAATCAAACCAAACGAAACAAATATTTAACAATGACCCTTTTCCCAGAAATCTTATGGGCTCAACGAAGTGATGCTTCTGTAGAAGAAAAAAATGTGATCTACCTTACGATTAATGTAACGGATCTTGATAATCCTCAGGTCACTCTTACGCCTACCTCGTTCGATTTTAAAGGATCTGACGGCGAGAATGAATATGCCATTGCTTTTGATTTTTTCAAGGAAATCGATCCTACCAAGTCCAGAAAACTTGCTACTGGTCGAAACTTGTTCTTCGCCTTACAGAAGAAGGATATTGAAGAGGATTATTGGCCTCGATTGACTAAGGAAAAGATTAGACATCCATATATTAAAACAGACTTTGACAGATGGGTCGACCAGGATGAACAGAGTGAGGAAACAGCCGAACCTGAGAACATGGAAGGTCTTGGAAATATGCCTGGTGGTGGCATGGGTGGCATGGGTGGCATGGACTTCTCTCAGTTGACTCAAGGTATGGATGGACTATCCCCTGAATTGCTTGCTTCTATGCAAAATGGTGGCTTTGGAGGCGCAGGTTTAGGAGGTGAAGGCTTTGGAGGTGCCGGTTTAGGAGGACCTTTTGATAGTGAAGGAGCAGTTGAAAATAACGGAGAAGTTGAAGAAGTTGAAGAAGTTGAAAAAGCTGATAAAGTTGAAGAAAACTGAAAGAGTTAGAAAATCAAAATTTCCTCTTGAACTTCTTAAAAAACCTTCAAGTTTAAGGCATCAATTCCTACTGCCTTTGGTTTATGTTACAACTGATTTTCTTAGAGATTGACTCTCTGAACACTGTTGAAACTAGTATATAAGTATAATGAATGTACTATCTTCAAAAAGAAATATTTCATAATTATGGTGGTCTGTGTCATTTGTCTTGCGTGCTTTATGTCTGCTTCTTCCTATGCTAAGCAGTGATCATTGCTCGGAGCTCATCCATATTCCAAGTGTCGTTTTCCGCATATTCTTCCTCTTCATTGTCATATTTACCAGAGTCCATCAATTGTCGACCAGATAAATTCTTGGCAGCCGCGGCTTGAGTGGCTCTTTGAGCAGCTTCTTCTGCCTTTCGCTTATCACGGGATTGCTTCCACAGATTGAAAGTTTCCAAAGTCACAGGCGTAAGTTTCGCAGGCAACTTCTTTCTTTCTGTTTCTATAAAGTCTTCCAATGTAATTGTGGGTTTTTCGCTATCCTTCAGACGTTCTAGTCGTCGTTCTTCTTTGGTCTTCAATTTGAAGCCTGGAGGCAATGAATGCCTATATTTGCAGGTATTTCCCCCGTTCGGGCATGTCCAGAACCAGCCGTACTTGCCGTTTTCAACTGCTTCAATGAAATACTTGCAGACAATTTCTGTGGTGGTTTGTGGGTTACCATGCTTACTGGAAACTACCTTTCTCAGCTTTTCTTCATCCCACTCATCCATAGTATCCTTCTCCTTCTCTTCCTGTTCTCTAGCATCGTCATAAAGACTTTTCTTTTCAGCCTTTCGTTCGACATCGAGATTATGACTGAATTTGCACTTGTTTCCTTTGGTACAAGCGCCTTGTTTAAAGTATGCACACAGCACAGATTTCGGATCCACACCAAATGGTACCTTCTGTACAATGACTGGCTTGAAAAGCTCAGCTGCTTCTTTCTTGGCTTGTTCCGCAGCTTGTTTCTCCGCTGCACGTCTTTCAGCTTCCACCAGTTTCTTCTTGTCCAGCTGTGAATTCTGCTTCGCTTGTTGCTCAACTTGCTTCACAAATGCCTGAACTTTGGAACTCTTATTTTTATTCTTCAAACCAAATGTCTTGTCATCCACTGACTGTAGCGTCTTGGCTTTTGCGTTCTTGGCACTCTGGGGTTGTTTTTTTGCCATGATGATATGAGATGGAGGTGTAATGAGTAGAAATTTCAGAGAGGGTGAAAAAAAATGATTAAATCTAAATCATGTTCGATTAGGATATGGTCACGTGCAGCAGTACATCAAAGCATAAGCAAGCAGAGGCAAACACAAACACACTTAACATAAGAACCACTATATATTTTATTATTAGCCATGTTAATTTTTTTCATTGAATCCGGCATATTGGTTTGTAAAGATTCGTTTGTTTTAAAATGCATCTCTGCTTTTTTTGCTTTCTCGGTTTTTTGTTTTTTGACAGAAGAGATCTCAGCCGCACAGTCAGCCCAAATATCCCCCTGCCTGCCCAACTATCTTCCTTACAGTCACTTTGTCTGCGTTACACATAGCTGTGGTCAAATTTTATACGACAAATACGTTCGTAATTATCTTGAACTTGCCTTAGATTATAGCTCAATATCTAGGTTATTTGACAAAGTCCTGGATTCTTCAACGTCGTATTGCAGTTTTTTTGTAGTACATTCAACAGAAACCACGTCAGACCTTGTGCCATCACCGGTTTTTCGACCCGAATCTGTTCCAGAACTTTCAACAAGTTAATGTTGCCAAAATCTCTAATGTGGCTGAGATCTTCATCTGTTGCTCGGACCCCTGCATTTCGGTTTGCTGCTGCGGCTGCTGCCAGCGGCTTCTTAGCTAGCTACTATCTCGGACAACACCGAAGCATTGCCAATGATTCAAAGAGAAACAACGGCCGAATCAGTGGTGAACCTTTATCACCAGTTCAAGTTTCATCTATGTTGAGAGACCACGAGGAATCGTACTTTGTTGATCGTGGAAAAGGCGTTGTACGATATGACATCAGTCAGCTTCCAAGCAACAGTCCAATTGAAGATGCAAGTTCCGAGAAAATCGTACAAGTTCCTCTGGCCACTGATGGACAGGATGCTGTTTATTCTGATTGGATGTTCTGGGGTATCTACGACGGTCATTCCGGCTGGACTACTTCGTCGTTCCTCAAGGAAAAGTTGATTGAAAAGGTTCTCGAAGAACTGGACAAAACTTACCAGAAAGCTAGTCCGAATTCTATCACAAGGCTCTTACCTTCAGATCCTAAAGCTATTGACAATGCCATGATCAGAGGATTTGAGAACCTGGATGATATCATTGTGAACAAGACTGTGGAACGGTTATTGAATGGCAATGTCACCAAAGCCCAAGTCTCACAGATTCTTGCACCTGCTCTTTCAGGCAGTTGTGGTCTACTGGCCTTTTATGACAGTCATTCATCTGATCTAAGGCTAGCTGTTGCAGGAGACTCCAGAGCTGTTCTTGGATCAAGACGAGGCCATGAAAAAGGTGGACATTGGACTGCTGCAGCTTTGACTACAGACCAGACAGGCTCCAACCAAGATGAGGCTAATAGAATTAGATCCGAGCATCCTGGTGAAGAGTCTACAGCTGTTTATAGAGGCCGAGTCCTAGGTTCTCTAGAACCCACTCGTTCATTTGGTGATGCCCGATATAAATGGCCCCGGGCTGTCCAAGACAAGATCTCTACGCTTTTCTTCGGACGACGGACTCCGAATGAGTTGAGATCACCTCCATACGTGACTGCTAGTCCTATTGTGACTACAACAAAGGTGTTTCCTGGTGATTTTGTTGTGTTAGCAAGCGACGGTCTCTACGAAATGTTGTCAAACGAAGAAGTAGTGTCGTTGGTAGCCCAATGGATAGAAGAGAAACATCCTGAATTAGATTTGAACAGCCCATCTCGATCTGCTGATTCAAACAAGAAAGGCTGGTTTGGATGGGGATCCACGCATGCCAGAAGAGAGGTGTCTGTAGAAGACGTCTCGGCTAATAAGGAGAGCCAGAAGCAGCCAATACGAAAACAAAGCATGGGCCAATTACGTCCTACTGTACAAGATGAAAACGTTTCTACGCATCTGATTCGAAATGCTCTTGGAGGAGCTGACCAACAGCAAGTATCTATGCTGGTATCCATTCCATCGCCGATGTCTCGTAACTACCGGGATGACTTGACTGTTACAGTTCTATTCTTTGGCGATAAAGACCAACCTAATGGCAATGGTACTCTGAAAATCAACAGTGCTGCTACCACCAGGCAACGGGCAAAGTTGTAAAGCAAGGGAGTTTTTATTGTCAGATGTATATAAGAATCTAATTACTGCAGCACTATATCACTGCTTACAAAATGGCCTTCAAGGTTTGACCACCTTCCCAGATTTTGCCAGGAGCAAGGGTTTCAAACTCGGCAATTCTACCGGCTTCAACACAAACCATCTGCTTATATCCATCCTTGGGCAAGAAGTCAGCAGTTCGTTCGGCTTTGGCAATCCAAGGATTCCAGACAACAACATCCACCAGTTCGGGAGTTCGTTCAATGACAATCTTGGGCTTTCCGCCCAATTTGATAGCAACTTGTTCGGAAGTCACGGATTCATAGATTCGGTCCACTTCTTCCGAAATATGTACTTCAGAGTCGGTGGCGGTGTAAAGAGACTTGGACACCTTATCGTTGACTTTGAATCCAGTCAATCCAGTCACAGATACCTTGGAAATGTCGGGGACCTCGAAATAGGTATGGAACACGGACTTGAACTCAAAAGGCTTTGTGTCGGTGTTTTCTACAGAGAAGTTGGTAGTTAAAGTATCTTTGGTAAGGGTGATACTATAGATCAAAGTGAAATCATAATCCCACATAGCCTTGACTTCTTCAGTCAACTTGTCGGAACCGAGGCCAAATTGAACGGTGATTTTGTCAGCAGAATCGTCGGTCTTGCCGAGCAATTCCCATTCACTAATTCTAGCCAGACCATGGGGAGGAAGTTTTTCCGTAGGTTTGTGGTCCACTGAAGGACCAAAGACTGGGAAAACCAAAGGAATTCCTCCTCGAACAGCAACTGATCCATCGAACTTGGTTCCGGCACTGACCCAGAATTGTTCTTGGCCTTCAGCCTTCCAAGAGAGAATAGTAGCTCCGTACAAGAGGATTCGGACGGACGATGATCCGAGAGAAACTGTAACGTCTGTAGGTGTTTGGTTGATGGTTGCCATTGTTGTTGTAATTTGCAGATGTTGTCGTGGAAAGAAGCACGATGGAGATTTCACTGTCTTAAATTGGTTTTTGTTTCTCGAGAATGTTGGGTTCGACGTGGGGTAGTGGGTCGTCCGTGGGGTAGTGGGGTCCAGCACCCTATGCTGATATGAATGAGTATTAGCTATAACAACAATGTTAATATATAATTAATTGATATATGATTATGCCATTGTTCAATGGCTATGCAGATTAGAATAAATATGTGAAAATTTTGGCTTTGTTAGCTTGCCGTTTTCGATTTGTCATTTCCAACTTGTTGGTCAGCTCTTTCTAGTATAAATCGATCCGTGGGGTCTTGATCTGGCTCAACCCACACATATTGGTCGCCTGCTGTGGCCCAATAATCATTATACATGACCTGTGACTCGGATAGAATAGGAACAACATTTCTGTTTCCAATAACTAATCCACCAGGTTCTTTTTCTGGGTTCTGCCGGACATGTGATCCTAGATGATATGTCTCCACAGAACAGCTGAATTCATCTTGTGATACTAGAATCCGTTCAATTAGCCGGATCTGATTGCTTCTGGCAAGCTTGTAAATGACCCCGAGTTTGGGTCTCCATCTAACACGGTCCAAGAACGGCTGTGAAAACCTATGGGCCATAAGCCAACAATAAACCATTGAATATATGCCTGCTGGCAGAGCAAACCAAAACCCGAGAAAGTCTCCCAAAGCACATAGAGATGCAGCTGATGTCAACGACAATGCTTGTAGACGGCGGTACTTTTTTTCAAGAAAAGGAACCCAGTTGTTTGGTGATTTTGAAGATTCGTCACATGCTATTGACATTGCCAATGTAAAATCCTTATCGTAGATACATTTACGCACTATTAAAGCTTGCAAATCCTGTAATTGTTCAACTGATGCTTTCTGAACTGCGAATCTTTGATAATAATCTACACATTTCACCACGCTTGGTTGTGGATTAACTGTCAACACAGCATGCATTAGATTCGGATCCATATATACGTTTGGATGATCTAAAAACTGTGTTTTTGTCATAATATTGTCAGATCCAAAGCTGCGGGATTGCTCTCGACTTTCAAGAATTCTACATGCTTTGACTATATCTACGGCTACGGAAGAAGGTACTCTACTCTTGATAATAATATCCAATCTTTTTTTGAGAATTTGATAGGTCAACGGATTGTCAAACACGTGGACAAATGGTGTTGCCATTGGTCATGTTATGCATTGAGTGAGGAGGGGGGGGTTGAAAAGCAAAAAGTCAAACTCAGTTTCTGTGTGAACGCTTGAAATTAGCATACTCTTTTTTTTTGTTTTTTTTTGTTTTTTGACAGATACCGTTTTAAGTGTTTTTTTCCCATTCAGTTAACCAAAATAAAAACTATAAATGACTGATGCCTATGTAAAAGAAAAGAGAAAACTGCTGAGAGAATTTAATTCTTGAATTTAATCAATTCAATTTAATAAAGAATAAAAGCTTCATGTTTGAAGCAACCTAACAGTTGCAAGATGATGGGTTGTTGGAGGTGTTAGCATTAAGATCAAGAGCATCTTCACGGCCACCAGCTCCTGGTCGCTTTGCCCCCGCACCTGCCGAATTCGCACTCTGCTCTTCAGGAATCTTACTTGCAATAGCCATAAATACTTGCTTGACGTTATAACCAGACTTTGCTGATGTTTCTAAGAACAACAAGCCTTCATCTTCGGCCAACTTCTGACCTTCTTCAATAGCCACCTTTCTTATCGGTTCGACGGTTGAATCAGCTTCATTTTCACCATCATTTCCAGAAGTAGACGTAGCAGCAGCAGCATCTTTCTCAAGATCGAGCTTGTTCCCTACTAAAGCAATAATGATACCGGGCGATGCTTGAGCTTTCAACTCATTAACCCAATGTCTGGCTTTTATGAATGATGTAGGCTTTGTAATATCATAAACCACCAATGCAGCTTGTGCGTTTCGATAGTACATTGGTGCCAAACTGGCGAATCTTTCTTGGCCAGCGGTATCCCAGATTTCAAACTTGATTGTTCTATTGGCTACCGTGCACTTCTGTGTTAAGAAAGCTGCACCAATCGTAGGCTCTTTATTCTCTTGGAAGTCATCACTTACAAATCGCAGTACCAATGAGCTTTTACCTACAGCCGCTTCTCCTAGCAGCACAAGTTTGACACTGGTTGTCGGCTTAGCGCCTGGAGTTGTACCCCCATTTACGTCCATTATTTGTTTCGGTACAATAAAAGTGAAAACTTTGAATATAGGCAAAATGAACTTGACAATAAATTCAAGTATAAATGCTCTATAGTTTATTAGTTTCAAGTTTTTGTTGACAGCCCTTAATTATTAGCTGTTCTGTTGTTCAAAAGGTGACGTTAAGTAGGCAAGTTCAAACCGGAATCCCATCAAACTGAACGTCGTCGTCGTCACCCACCTCCCAAACAAAAACACAGCCGTACGTTCAGAGAAGGCGAAGCTGAAGATAGATATAAAACAAAGTGATGAAACGCCGGATATAAACAAGGTTTAACTATTAAAATCAAATATGTTACAGAGTATATATAATAAATAATAGTGGATATACCTTAATATCCTTTTTCTCAGGTCAATTATGGTTTTCTGATGAAAATAATATCATCATGTATTTTTCTGGTTGTACGTTTTGGCCGTTCAGTCCTCAGCGCCGCACCCAATCTCCGACCGTCATGATATTCTCTACTTCATCCAAAACTCGCAGATATATGGTAGCCAGCCAACAATGTCTGATTTATATCATCAGGAACACAATATAGACACAAGGACACAGCGTAATAGTAATGCAGGACGTAGCCAACAAACAGACACGTCTAGCATGATCAACCAGTTTCTTGACGCTACGAACAACATTCCTCCGCCCCCGACGACAGCCAATGGCCAAACTGAAGCGGAAATGGATCATTTGAGATCTATTTTTTCCAGTGATCGACCGGTATCACAAGATCTATTATTTCAGCTCGTACAGATCTTACAGAGCAGTAATATGGACACAGATGAATTTCCATCCGAAAAAAAAGGCGTGGATCAGAACTATCTCGACAGTTTGGAAAGAATACCAAAGAAGAAGCTTAAGCAGGATGATTCTTGTGCTATCTGTACCACGCCTTATTTGGAAAACAAATATCCTTTAGTGGTAAGACTTCCTTGTAATTCTAAGCATCATTTCGACCTGGAATGTATTGGTCCATGGCTGAAGCTCAATTCAACTTGTCCCATGTGTCGTGTAGACTTGTTGGCAAAAAAGGAGCCACCACCTAGCAACGACCTTGAAGAGGAAGATGACACAGATTATATGTATGGTTAATTTTCATCTCAGTAGTTACTATAGCATAACGTTAAGCCTCTCAATTAATGATCTTTTTGTTTGATCTTCCCTTTCATGGCTTTTCCAACAAACTTGCCGATTTGCGTTTGCTCAGCGTATGATTTGCCTAAATCTCTGGGTTTTCCCCATGCTAATTTCAGTTTCCTGCCATCTATGATGATTCTGCCATCGCTACTATTGGTACTTTTCTGAATAGATTGAACTGCAGCTAAAGCACCACCACGAGTCTTGAAAGTAATGAAGCCACATCTTGATCTATGAACACAAACCAATGTTTTGATCTGACTCTTATCAGAAACATGATGTTCGAAAAAATCCTTAATCTTATACTCTGGTAAATCTTCTTCTATTCCAGCAATGAAGAAACTTGTTATACTTTCATCTTGAGGCGGTGATTTCAAAGATCCTTTCAAAGGCAATTTAGCAATCAGACGACTCACATTCTGCATTAAAGAGGAATTCTCATTGACATCGCTTTTTGAATGGGTCTGCTCTTGCTGTTTTTTATGCTCCCTAATGCCATCCATGTGCTCTTGTCTCGTTCTTTGCATAGCTTGTGATAAATTCTGCAAAAGCTCTCTAGCTGCTTCTTCCGTAGAAACAGAGCTATTTTCTGGAGCATCGATGGATCCGTTTTGGATGGCTTTTTCGTAGTTTTGCGCAATATATTGCTTAGTAATCGTGTTCGAGGTAGCATCAGAAGATACCAATGATCCGGCAAATCCACTGAGATTTCCAGAACCACCAGCGAGTTTCAAAGCGGCATCTCTAATAGCTATAGGTAAACCAAATGTCAGATCATTCAAACATGATTGACAACAGTTTTTTTGCCGACTGCATGTCATGCAAATCACTGTTTTGGAATATTTCCCGCCCTTATTTGGTACCCATTTGAATACTGTGAAAGGCCTGGTGCATAGTTTACATTCAGCACCTAACCTCTCTCGCAGCATTTCGATATAAGGACTAGGACCTAAGCAAGTTTCACAAATAGCAGGAATATCTGCGTCTTCCCATGATTTCTTGTTTGGATCAGAGGCCATTTTCAGTTGGAAATCCCTCAGTGAAGGAGGGCAAGGCAAAAACAAAGTCAAAAAAACAATATCAGGAGAAGATGGCACGGCTGTGCTTGGTACCTGAATAGAGATAAGATCACAACGATATTATTAGAGACTGCATTAATTCAAGAGAAATTAATTCTTATTTTTAAATGTTCTAGATAGGTATAACTGGTTAGTTTGCTTGGTATTGCTGAAAGTACTGTTTTTGTTCGTCGTTTCCGACACTAGACTTCCTGTATATTCGTTATCGGCTTGCTCGAGGAATATCGATATCTATACTTTATATTAAGTTCGGTCAGCTCAACTTATATGTCTCATATAATTCCTAAAATAATGTTTTTAACAATTACCCTAGAACAAAACAAACCTTGAATCAGAATGCGTTGATTCCGCCTAGAATCGTCTAGAGAAGTAGAGTCAATATATTTAGTCAATCAGTGCTTATACGGGGCAGCCATACGCATAAGTTCATTATGCAGACTAGCATTCCCTTTTTGGTAAATTTAACTACTGATCTTTACTTTGTATTTTAGATATATTTTCTGATTCAAGGGCATATACAATATCTCTTGGGTTAAATAAATTGTATACTAATTATATTTCCCCAAAAGGCTGAAACCTTCTAGAGAGCATAGTTCGCTAAGGAGACAATTGAAATGGTCGTTAAAATGTGGTTCCCACAAATTCATGCATTGGAAAAGAAGGTTAACGCTGCTTTTTGATAGAAACTATATGTACGTCCAAACGGAGAAGTTGAAGAACTACTCAAACCGTCGATAAAGTTTCGGTGAATCCCTGAGGAGCGAATATAGTTTCGTCGAGGCTCCCTGAACTTGAGACGAACTGATATGACAGCAAGCTGACCAGGAATGCAAAGCTTAACCTTAAATCAAGAGTTCGGTTAGCATCTAGACCTGGCATAATATCCCCTTGCTCTTTGTTGTATACCTTACCAATAGCAGCATCTCTCTGACTTACTAATATTGTTAGTAAAACTATACAAGGGAATCTGATCCTTGAAACCTGAAACATTTACGATCGTACAAATCAGGAATTAGTCGTACCCCACCTCCTTTAGTGGTTCTTCAAATGACAACCATTGTGATTGAGATAAGCTCGTATTCTGCCGGTTTAGACCTTCCCAAACTCAAACTATGTTCACCCGATCGGCGATGGTTAGTTTTTTTCTTTCTTTGTCTTCGTCCTTTCTGTTTCTTGACCTTTGGTCTTTATTCCTTTACTTTTTACCACTATCGTAAAACCCACTTTTCTTTTTTGTTCATAATTGCTTTTTTGATTGCTTTTGTTAGTTGCTTTTTATAGGGTGTGATCAGTTTCTTTTTGTTCCAACCTCCCAGGGACAGGGTCTGTCTCAGATCTCATGGTGCAGCAAACGGTGGCAACCGCTGTTAATAAAAAAAGCGTGGCCGACCTAATTGGGAACGGTTAGGTTTCCACACCAACGGACCTGAGAGCTCTACACGTAAAGTGGAAAATTTTTTCTCTGAGATTTCTTCTTCCTACAAACACCTATGATGAGTTCTTTACAACAACGAATTTCTTCACCTGAATTTCCGTGTTGAAACTTCAGACCAGAGCTTTTTAACCCTGAGGTGTTTGGAATAATTTATTTTTGGCTATGTAGTTATAGATTCAATGAATGTTAACAATCGAATTTGATATATGCGTATATGATAGATCAGCATAGAGTAATAATAAAAAGACGTTTAATCTCACGCCTTGAATTACTTAATAGATGTTTCAGGGTAGAACTCGTACGCTTCAGAAATACTTAACCAAGCAGGGTTCGGTATTTCACCATACTCTATGATTGCATCATCTTCAGGGTTTAATGACGACCATTAGGGCCCCTCAAACAATGCATCTCAACCTAGATCATAAACATAAAAAGAGGCTAATTATCCAAAAGCAAGAGATGTGTCACTTTGTTCATCCGGATTGGGGGGGTTGGTGCTTCTCAACAAGCAGCGTAGGTTGCTGTTGAGGAGGGATGTAAATGAGGAATAGCAATCAAAGCACCAATAAGATTCTGGTGAGTAGAGATTATGCCGAGATATTACCTTCACTTTTCCGAAAAAATTTGTAGACCCCAAGCTTGAAATATTTATTACAAACGCGAATCTATTTCTCTATTTTACTTTCCTTTTCAACTTATCAAAAAGAACGAATTTATCTGACTTTGTGTCCGTTTGTTTCGACCGACTGTTGAGAAATTAACGCTTATTGTTCTTTGCAGCAGGGCCTATTCTTAATCCACGTTTGCTTCACATTTTTTTGTTTTTACAATTTTTTTTTTTTTTTTGTTAGCTCCCCCTTCTGCTGCGGAAATTTTCACTAGGATTGCCCCTTTTTAAGTGCGTCCAAAAAGTTATAAGCAAACGAAATCCGCGACTTCTCCACATTTTCTTTCGTGGCGAGAACGAGCTAGGGTGAGATTAACAGATCTTCAGGCCCTGTTCCATCTATTGATAACGGCTTTTCGACCTTTTAAGTCACTTTATTAACATTCTGGTTGTTTTCTCTTATTCTCAGGGTCCTGTTGCCAAATTTGTTACTTTAGGCAACTGGGATTTTTGTCAGCTGTTCACTGCGTCTTATATAAGCCGCGTCTCCCTTCCGAAAAGAGTAATTAGATAATCGCTCCCGCGATCTCACCGAGAAGGTTAAGCGGAGATTGGTTTAAGCAAGTATTAAAAATAAAGAAAAAAAGTAAGAACCAAATTGTTCCGAAGTTACAATAATGACCAACATACTGAAATTTGGTGGTACGGATGGTCTTAGCAAATTACTAAAGAATAATGAACAGTGGGCAGCTCGTATGGCTAAGGACCATCCTGGTTTGTTCAAGTTGAATGCCCAAGGACAATCACCTCAGATCCTTTGGATAGGCTGTGCAGACTCACGTGCTGGAGAATCCTGTGTTGACTTGCTTCCTGGCGAAGTCTTTGTCCACAGAAATGTTGCCAATATTGTTCCATATACCGATATATCATCGATGTCGGTTTTGCAGCTTGCAGTTGACATCATCAAAGTTAAGCATATTGTTGTATGTGGCCACTATGATTGTGCAGGAGTTTGGGCATCTCTGTATAACAAGAAACTAGGTGGTGAGTTGGACTGCTGGTTGAGACATCTTCAACAGGTTAAAGCTGATTACAAACATGAGCTCGATAAAATTGCTGATACGAACCTAAAAGCCAAGAAATTGGTGGAACTCAACGTTATCAGTCAGGTTTATAATGTTCAACGAAATGACCGAGTTGCAAAGGCCATTGCACAGCGAGGATTGCAGGTTCATGGTGTGGTTTATTCAGTTGACGATGGCCTTCTGAAACCCGTTGATATTCCTCAAGATGAACATAGAGAATTATTTGCAATTGCCGACGAGGCTACCAATGATCATTAATTGGAATGATTTATAAAGATATAGACTAATGATAGAAATGAATTATTTTAGATTATCGATACATATGAATATCCAAAAAAAAATTCGTATCTATTTAATATAATATTATAATATTATTAGATGCACTATCCCTGTAACATGCAAGCAGGGCCTCTTCCCTTCCCTTACCCTGAGATCTAGGCCTCAGATAACCGCCCCATTCTTCGCAAAAAGAGAAACGTTCCCACAGATTTCCGTTTTCTGCTGTGAGAAAATTAAAAACAGTAATCGTCATTTTACTAGTAGTATAAGCAGCAATGCAGATCCTATTCCGTAAAACCGCACACACACAAAGCCCATTTGACAATCTCCAGAATAGACGCCTGCCTGTCGTCTATTTCCGGTTTGGTTCAGGTGGCAAATCGCTCTCTGCTGCACTGAACCCTGCCCCATGACACGCCCACCTCACAGATTAAGCCGATGAAGTGGGCCAGAAATGAATCCGAGCTCCAGAATGTGCAGCGACCTCCGCCTTACAACCCTCTTTCTTATACAAGTAAAGTCTTCAGTACTAAAAGAAAGAATTAACAAGCCAAAAATATGGTCACATTATCTGATATTAGTATGTCCCGCTCGAATAACTCTAGATCTCCCGAATCTTTAACCCGGAATAAGGTTTCGTCTCTCTACCCACGTCTGCGTTAGATTTCGAGGATAGGATAAATGCGGTAACACATACTGAATTGACTAGTATCCTATTTGTATATTGCTTTCTTAGATTGCTTTATTATCTTCGGTTTTGCTAGCAAGAGTTACGGTAAGAAAATCATTTTTTCGGTTCGTGTCAGTTTCAAATCCCTTTAATCATGGTCTGATGCTGATCAGAGGCAGAAGAGAGAACAACTTGCAATTGTGACAGCCGATGAAAATGCATAGCTTTGTCGTCTGTAGAGGTAGCAACGACAATGATGACTACAACTTGACAAGCAAGGGACTAAAAGCATGAAGCGAGATCGCCATCAGCCTAACTTCTCTTTACGGTATTGCTGTACCAGAAGATCTGGAAACGGAAAACCATTTAAATCTGGCTCAAAAAAAGTAACTTAAAAGAAAAACTCCGGAAATCCACGGAAAAATTCTTGTGAAAAGAAATAACGAATCTACTGGGAACAACATAATTAAACTACTCCATTTTCATACAAAAAAGAGCATCATATAATCATAGGGTGATTTCCTCATGTAGATAGTCTATAGACAAAAATATTAACTTATAATGCTTCCCGTTATTCTGCCATAAAGTTTGTTAATTTCTTTTTTTCGGCTTTTCTGCTCTCCTTCTGCCTTCAACGTTTCTTTTTTTAACTTTGCTTTTTAGTTGTAATCAGGGTCGTCCTCCTTGACGCTGTCAAATTCGAGTAAGGGTGTCATTTCCTAATCTGGAGCTACAGTTAGCGCTGATATGCACCATCGCGGGGCCCACACACCACCAAGAATTGTCATCGAAAATGAAGGGACCGTGAAGAGGTCAGTCACAGAACCAAAGTATATGTGAAAAAGAAGCTAGATTATAAGCTATTCACTACATCCTATTCTATGTATATGGTACTGGGCATAGCTTAAAAGGTTGGTTTAATAATCCTTAGCCTACCGATGGTAATACATTCTGCCCTGATTACAGCAGAGCATGCCTGCATTTTGAAACCACTCTGCTGATCCCTGCCGTGATGATCGGAGCCTGCTGCCTGATGCGAGCCAGATTTCATTAGACGTACATGTGAGAGAGCCAGCACTACCCACGGTCACAACTTGGCGTGGGGCGGTTGGTGAACATAGAAACAGTAGAATGGAACTGTGCATTTTTCCGTGCATCCGCTTCAAAAATTGTGCTCACGACGACGTATTCTCCCCCCTAGCCAAGATATTGAAGGCATCACATCACCATACGCACGCATATACACTAGATTAATCGGCAACTGCTTCAGGTGTGCATAATAACCACTGCTGTGTGAATTAGCTAGTTGTACGATTAATTTAGACTTTTTATATCCATGTTGTCTCTCTTGTATTTTTCGAGACATGATTGCTTTTGTTATAATTACTTTTTATCAACATCTCTTTTTTGTTTCCATTCATCCTTCCGCACCTCAATTTTCCATACCTCCAGCATCCACCTTTGTTCCATTGTTCGTATATTTGTTTTCGGGTTTCTAAAGGCTTACCCTTTTCGTTCGGTTTCCTTATTCTGCAGCCATCCTCTGACCGTACGGATCGGGCCCCCTTTATTCAGGGTTATGATCTGTGTTTATTTGCTTTTTCCTTAAAAGAAAGTTATTGCTGACTTTGGCAACTTAACTTACATTTGCTGTGGTGTGCGTTCCGATAATGTGCAAACGATATTTAAAGCCCCAGATGTTCCTCTACCTCCATTAGATCTACATTAACGAAGTAACTGTTCCGTATTGCGTTAACTAGAGAGAATTCTTGCAGTTAACCTTGTAGCAGTGTGCATTGTAGAGGTAATCCTTATTTACAACATTATATACATCTCTCGTTGTCTCCTCATTTACTCCACTAATCGAGTCGAGTAAGGGTAGTTTTTTTTTGTTTTTTTCGATCAGATCTGATTGATCGCGTTTCCATATAACACAGTCGATTTTATTCTTATTATTATTCTCATTATTCTCGATAAATTGATTCAATTGAGCTGATAATTAGTCTAAGCTATCCTACAATCTTCTGTCGTTTGTCTACAAGAATATCATCATCATCGTCATCAACCTTCATTTCATACTGCATCCACATTTAATAGTGGCTCATTTATTGTCAACATTCATCATCTACTATCGAAATGGCTTTTGACTTGATAACTACCAATGGTACAAGAATCTCTCTTCTGAATGAGAAAGAGAACAGTCCTGCGGCTAATGCTGTACCAGTAACTCAAGTCCAAACTGATAATTCTACTGCTACTACTACTTCAGCTGCTCCTCTCATTTATAAGCCACAAAATCCTCCAAATCAAGTAATGGCTCCTATTCCAGCAACATCGCCGGTAACTACGACAAATTTGACCCCTATTGCTGCACCAAGTGCGACTACAGCTTTAACCGCTCTACCTGTTTCTTCTGCTCTTTCTTCATCCAATTATGTAACATCAGAACCGCATCCGCATTCTCATCTTACACCTGCACCTGCGACTGCACTTTCTCATTCTCATTCTCATTCACAGCAACATCAACAGCAACAGCATCCTCATCATCATCCTCATTCGATACATTCTTCAATGAATAGCAGTCCTCAACCTCCACAACAGCATTATTCATATTATCCACAGTCACCAATGATGCAAGTTTCTTCACATATTGGTCCTCCTCATGATTCTGCTGCTGCTCCAATATATCATTCTGGTTCTACAGCACCGTACGAAATGTACAATGGAAATCATGCATATCCTATCTATTACAATCATAAGATGCCTACAGGAAATCATAATCCTCAAGCAACTAATATCCAAGCAACTACTCCTCAAACAACGACTCCTCATCAAGCTCCGCCGCAGAATTCAGGTTATTATTTTCTTTATCAACAACCAGCTACTGCCGCGGCCGCCGCGGTTGCTGCGGCTGCGGCTGCTGCTCCACACCCTCATACTAATCAGAACGGTCAGGTCGTCTACTCTCATTATTACCCTTACGCATATCCTCCTCAACAAAACCCTAATTATGATAACGCTGTTTATAATACAGTTCTTCCTAATAGCCCCAAGCAAGCTGACAGTAGTATGACTGCAAGTCGGATTCCAGTATCAGTACAAACAACCAACAATCTCATTTCAAATGGCAAACCTGTACGAAGATATACTTGCCACTGTATGCGGTCTTTCACAACCTCTGGGCACTTGGCTCGTCACATGCGAATTCATACAGGCGAAAAGAATTATATTTGCCCATTTGAAGGCTGTACATCCAAGTTCTCACGCCAAGATAACTGTATGCAGCATTTTAGAACACACATGGGCGGACGAGGCAGAACTACGAGGAAACGTAGCGCTAACGAGTCGCCACGCAGTAGCGGTACTAATTCCAATTCTGTGAGCAGCACCGATGCTTCTTCTGCTAGTTCCAATTCTGGGTTCACCTCGATTCAATCTAAATCGCAAAGTTCAACATCCAAATCCGGTGTTCAGTCTCCATCGAGTAACTCTTCCAAATCTAATATCAGCCGTTCTAATGCCACTAGTTCAGAAAAGTTCTTACCATTGGGCACTAACGTTCTTTCTGGAACCGCAGCTGTAATTTCCGCATAGATGCATTTATTCCTAAAAATAAAAATAAAAAAAAACTAACGACTATGTATTTCATAATAATTTCAAAACTATTTTGGTTTGTCACTGTATAATCTCGTCATCCATTCAGTTTTGTTCTCTCACTCTGTCTTCCGTGTTCCCGGTATCTCATCTCCTTTGGCCCGTCCCTTAGCTCTTTAAACTGACCCCACATTGTTCCCCACAATTGGGGTGTGTCCGCGCTTTTTCCCCGCCAATTGGGAGTATAAAAGCAGGTGCCATGCCCACCCCACCCTTTGTTAAGCTAAAGTTAAACTGAAGTTAAAACAAAGGAATTAACTACCATTTATTAATTTAATTGTTCCAACTTTTACGTTTCTAATTGATCTTTTTTGTTACGATGCCTGACCATATTCCTGTTATTCACCCTCCCCCATCGTTCCGCAAGAACCATCCTGGTAAACCACATCTAAATGATTTGAACCATTATCATGAGCTGTACAAAGAGTCCATCGAGAATCCTGATAAGTTCTTTGCAAGGGAGGCGCGAGAGTTGCTTCATTGGTCTAAGGACTTCAATACTGTCAAAAATGGCGGATTTGAATATGGAGATATTTCTTGGTTCCTAGAAGGTGAACTTAACGCTTGCTATAACGCTGTCGATCGTCACGCTTTTGCGAACCCAGACAAACCTGCAATTATCTATGAAGCAGATGAGCCAAATGAAGGCCGAATTGTCACCTATGGAGAGCTTTTGAGGAAAGTAAGTCAGGTGGCTGCGGTTTTGGCTAATGACTTTGGTGTCAAACCTGGTGATACTGTTGCTGTATACTTACCAATGATCCCTGAAGCACTGATCACTCTTCTGGCTATTGTTCGAATTGGAGCTGTGCACTCTGTTGTTTTTGCAGGGTTCTCTTCAGGTTCATTGCGTGATAGAATCATCGATGCTGATTCACGAGTAGTGATCACTGCCGATCAATCTTTCAGAGGTGGTAAGATCATCGAGACAAAAAAAATCGTAGATGATGCTTTGCATGGCGATACTCCTGTTAAGCATGTTCTTGTTTTCAAACGATCCTCTGGTGAGGAAGTGCCATCAAGCATTAAATGGGTTAAAGGTCGAGATCATTGGTGGCATGACCTTGTCCCTAACAAGAGGCCATACTTCCCACCTGTGCCTGTAGCCAGTGAATCGCCTATTTTCCTTTTATACACATCTGGTTCAACAGGCAAACCAAAGGGTGTAGTGCATTCTACTGGTGGTTATCTTCTTGGTGCCTCTCTGACTACAAAGTATGTTTTTGACCTTCATAAGAGCGATATTCTCTTTACAGCTGGCGATGTTGGATGGATCACAGGCCACACCTATGTTCTATATGGTCCTTTGCTTTTAGGCGCTACTACTGTAGTCTTTGAAGGTACCCCCGCCTATCCTAATTTTTCGAGATATTGGGATATCGTTGATAAGTACAAGATTAGTCACTTCTATGTTGCACCAACTGCATTGCGACTTTTGAAGCGAGCTGGCGATAAGTACATTGCTGGCCATGATCTTTCAAGTTTGAGAACATTGGGATCTGTCGGTGAACCCATTGCTCCAGAAGTTTGGGAATGGTATCACCATAATATCGGCAAGACTACCGCTCACATTTGTGATACCTACTGGCAGACTGAAACTGGATCTCATATCATTACACCCATGGCTGGTATTACACCAACAAAACCTGGTAGTGCCTCTTTCCCCATGTTTGGTATTGATCCTGTCATCATTGACCCAATATCTGGAGTAGAGTTGAAAGGTAACGATGTTGAAGGTGTATTAGCAGTACGAAATCCATGGCCTTCAATTGCACGATCAGTATGGAATGCTCATGAGAGATATATGGATACTTATCTGCGACCGTATAAGGGTCTGTACTTCACAGGTGATGGTGCCTATAGGGATAAGGATGGATTCTATTGGATCAGAGGACGAGTCGATGATGTCGTGAACGTATCTGGACATCGACTCTCTACTGCTGAAATCGAGGCAGCCTTGATCGAACACCATAATGTCGCTGAAGCTGCTGTTGTTGGTATACCTGATGAGTTGACTGGCCAGTCTGTAGTAGCGTTTGTCTCAGTGAAGCAGCCTATGGATGACACAAAGCCGTTGATTTTACAAGTACGAAAGGAGATTGGGCCTTTTGCAGCTCCTAAGAAGGTTTATTTGGTACCTGATTTGCCGAAGACTCGATCTGGTAAGATTATGAGAAGAATTCTTCGTAAGATATTGGCAGAAGAAGATTTCGGTGATGTTTCTACTCTAAGCAACCCCACAATTGTAGATGATTTGGTTGCTATTGTGAACAACGGCAAGTAATAACGGCTATGTTATACTTATATGTTATATATATTGTTATTTGGTGAAGGGAGTTTCTGTATGTGTATGTGTTTTTTTTTCCTTTTTTAATTAATTAATGGCAGATATGTTGCATTAATAATGGTTCTGAATATATTAGACTATGAGGTGCACGTGACTCTATACTCATGTAGATCGAAATCCCCGAGTCGATCTTCACTTCTTCCTTCGCTCCTCAATAAGAGATGTGGCGCAGAAATATCCTTGACAAAAATATCTGCCTGTGATGTCTATGTCATATGGGGAGTATCTTAGGAACAAAGTTCAAAAGTTACATAACCAAGCGGATAATGCGGAGACAGATGTCTTTGCTGGTTGTATCATATATATTACAGGATATACCAAGCCATCCTTACAGGATCTTCGAAGATTGATTACGAGCAATGGAGGATTACATGCACAATATTTTACAGGAGTAAAGTCTGTCACACATATAATCGCCAGTTCGCTGACATCAAGGAAGCGTCAGCAATATATTCGTTTAAAAGTTGTGAAGCCTGAGTGGATTGTCGATAGTGTTCGAGCAGGCCGTTTGTTAGACTGGTCAGACTATCGAACGATCTCTGATGAAACCCAGCAAACATTCACCAAACGAAATGCAGAACCGGTACAGATGCGAAGAGCACAAAATGTACAAAATGTACTTCAGACTAAAGGTGAAAATGCGCCAGATAATAATGCTGATGGTGGTGACTCTGATGTCGCTATCAATTGTCTCGATCCGAGATTTATTGAAAATTTCTACTCTAGATCCAGACTACATCACTTGAGTACATGGAAAGCCGAATTACGAACAAAGTTTCTCAAAGGTATTGCACGTTCTCAACTGACTGGTGTTCGTGCCCGGAAAAACTTCATTATGCATATCGACTTCGACTCCTTCTTTGTCTCTGTTGCTTTGCAGAAAAACCCTGTGCTAGCCGATATGCCGGTTGGTGTTTCCAATGGAGGTTCACATGCGGACGTGGCTAGTTGCAACTATGTTGCTCGTAGTTTTGGTGTTCACAATGGTATGTGGGTTGGTAATGCAAAGAAGCTATGTCCAAATTTGGTGCTTCTGCCTTATAGTTTCCGTGACTACGAGACTGCATCTACTGCTCTTTACCAGGTTTTGAATGGAATAGATGCTGATGTGCTTTATCCCGTTTCTGTAGATGAGGCTATTGTTGATATCACCAAGTTAGTCAATTCTAGTTTTATCGGGGCAGACTTGGATGATATGGATGACAATGTGGCTGATACTGAGTTTGATGAAGAGCGCATTGTTCTTAACATATGTAAAAATATCAGGCTACAAATCCGCAATGCTTCTGGTATAGAAGCAAGCATAGGTGTAGGAGCAAATGTACTAGCAGCCAGATTAGCACTAAGAGAGGCTAAACCCAGTGGAGAAGCTTACTTTTCGTCTGAGAATATTGTAGAACAGATAATTAATCTACCAGTATCTCAATTACCAGGAGTTGGACGTCAAATACTACAGAAGCTTACCACTGCTAGCATATCTATCGTCAGTGATATTACAAGGGCTGGAGAACTGCGAATGCAACAACTTGTTGGCACAAAACTAGGCACAAAGCTGTGGAATTACAGTAACGGTATCGACAATGACTGGGATTGGATGGTTCTTGGAAACAGTGATCCTAAAAGTGTGGGGGTAGATATAGCTTGGGGTGTGCGTGTCAAATCTGTTGATGAACAAGACCAATTCATCACCATGCTTGTGGCAGAACTAATGAAGCGGTTTCGAAACACTAACTGCCATATCACTAATATCAGTGTGAAGCTACTTATAAGAGAACCCACTGCTCCAATAGATCCTCCAAAATTTATGGGTTGTGGAGCATGCAATGCTTCTAGTAAAACAAGACCTATTGGTAGGATAGAATTGCTTGCTAGTACAGCACGATCCATAGCTAGGGATCTTATATCTGAATCTGGACAGCCAGTGACGGATCTTCGAGGAGTAGCAGTAAGCTTGAAGCTGGCTAAGCGAGCAGCAAAGACAATGTCAGAGATTCTGCGGAAACATCATGTTCTGGACTCAGCTAAGGAGATGTCTGAGGAAATAACCTTATATGCTATAAGCAAGTGGATGAGATATACCAATATACCGAACTATGACGATGTCATTTTGATAGAAGAGTATGTCATGAACTGCCATTGGACTGTTGCTCACGACCTGATCGAATGGATGATACGAGATGCTCCTAATAATCATTGGAATGAATTGGCAAATGCTTTCTCGTACAAATTAAATGATGAGCTACAAAAGATTTCTGCATTTGTGGCTTTTGATGATTGACTTGATGGAATTAATAAAAAATAGATATAATCTTTAAATTTGACCCTGATCTAGATATATATATATATATATATGTCTGCTTTAATTTACTAGTGATTACTAGCTATATAAGAAGGAAGGATTCGAAGAGTGTTAGAGTGACCACTGGATCCAGTCCATCCTTGGATAGCAACAATGGTATCATTGCTGGAAAGGATTCCAAGGCCTTCGGCTTTTTCAACACCCCACTTGAGTCGAGCTTCGACATCTTCTTGCCATTCAGCAGCATCAGCAGCTCTTGGCTCTTCATATATAAAGGGGTAAACACCTCTGTAAAGATGAGAGTATCTTGCAGCCTTGGCATTTCTGGTAACCATCAAAATAGGACAATTAGGTCTGTATTTGGCGCATAATCGAGCAGTGGCACCAGAAGTACTCAAGACAACAATAGCCTTGGCATCTTGTTCGAAAGAAGCAGCAACAGCAGCAATTGCAACAGTTTCAGAAGTCTCGGTAGGACAAGGAGCCAAGCTTCTCAATTCATTGAATAATGGCTGATAAGCAATTCCTTTTTCAGCAGCTAAACAGGTCTCGTGCATCATGGTTACGGCTTCAATGGGGTATTTACCTTTAGCAGTCTCACCAGACAACATGACACAATCAGCACCATCTAAGACAGCATTACCGACATCAGAGACCTCGGCTCTGGTAGGTCTAGGGTTGTAAGTCATAGATTCCAACATTTGAGTCGCGCAAATAACAGGCTTTCCGGCGAGATTACATTTGGCAATGAGTTGTTTCTGGACCATGAATACTTTAGGGGCAGGGATTTCAATACCCAAATCACCTCTAGCAACCATGACACCGTCAGTTTCTTTAAGAATCTCATCAAAGTTGTTCACACCTTGTTGATTTTCAATCTTGGTAATGATCTGAATATGTTTACCTTCTTCACCAAGGACTCGTCGAATATGTCGAACATCATCAGCAGATCGAATAAACGAAGCAAAGATCATATCAACACCATTCTTGACACCGAATTGAAGATCAGCGACATCCTTTTCAGATAAGGCAGGCAAATCAACATCGGTACCAGGAAGATTGATTCCCTTATGTGAAGACACATTACCATTGTTGATGGCTCGGACTTTGAGAGTTTTATCATCAATGATTTCCAAAACTTCAAAAGAAAGAACACCATCATCAACATATATGACTCTACCAGGTACAATAACCTTGGTAATATTCTTGTAATCAATGTACATTAAATCACCATTACACTTGAGTTTATATTGATCATCAGTGGTGAATGTCATTTCATGGCCAGCCACAATAGGATAATCCGTATCGCCGATAGTAGTACCTGATCGGATCTCAGGACCCTTTGTATCAAGAGCAATTGCTAAAGGTCGGCCAGAATATTGACGAGCAGATTCTCTAGAATTATCAATTACACTTTGATGATACTCATAGGAGCCATGAGAAAAGTTCATTCGAACAATGTTAAGACCAGCTTTTCTAAGTTTGGTGAGCATTTCCACCTTATTAGTGTTAGGGCCAATTGTTCCGATAATGGAGCATCTTCGCTGGTTTTTGGTAGGCACGAAATCAGTGTCCAAAGTGGTCAACCACTGGATGTTGGAGAGAGGTTGTGCAGAGGAATAAATCATTCTGCAATAATAGTACTAAGATATAAGTTCTGTGATTTTTTTCTTTTGTGTATGAAAAGTAAAAGCAAATGGAAAAGGAAATAGTTGGGCTTATATAGGCCCCCGCCCGATTTGTTGGGTGGTGGAGGTGCACGCACCTTAGTAGGCAGTTTTTCCGTGTGCCAGGAAATGGAGAAGAGGGGTTGCATTGAAGCAGGCAGAACCTCATAGATAAGGGGGGGTATCAGGACGTCCAGCTGAGTTTTAGAATTCAGTTTATTGCTTGTATAATATATATACGTTTATTATTAAGAAATCTGCATTACATTGTGTCCATCCGATTGCCGTCCATTGTTACATTCAATGGTGATGCGGCCTAGACCCTAGACGGAGGGCTGAGCCGCACCAAGATGAATATGGCCTTACACCAACTGTCTACTTTCAACGGAGTTGTTCGGCTCAGATCTGATTGGAAAATCGTATGATCTTGGTTTATTATATCAGATTCATTTTTATATATATTTCTGGTTAAATAGTTGGCATATTTTGAAAATCGGTCTGTTTATCGAGCCGAATATGTTCGGTTATCAAAGTTGTTTGATTAGAAGCTGTATCTCCCACAACTATACCAATCATGGGAACACATGGGTTACACATGGCAATAATCTCTAGAAACAAGTGATAGACAATACTCGTAAAAATCGTTCCGTTCTAGATTCCTGTCAATTTTGATCTTCAATCTGCCCATTTTACCTACCTGCGGCCAATTGGAAATCATGAGATCCCTTCCGTATAGCAGCAGCAGGCAGCGGAAAAATTGTTTTTCCAGACATCGCCGAGAGGCCGAATCAAAAGAAATGTGTGAGATAGAGAACAAAGAAGAGCAGAGATAGAAACAACAACGAGCTCAAAATATTAGGCCATACTTTTTTTTTTATGATATACTAATATTAATAAGCTTAATAAAGACTTATTTTCAGAAAAAACATGTCTGCTCTTTAACTATGTCTTGTGTTGTTGCTGTATCTTTCTTCTATCTTGTTCCAATGCTAATCTTATTTTGTGTGGGGGGTTGGTTTTTATGCCTATAAAAAAACAAAAAAAACAAAAAAATAAAAATACAAGGCAAATATGAAATATTCCAATCTACTGATTTTTAGCTAAAACTCACCAAATTAATCAATCAAACTCTTACCGAAGTACTCCTTTAGTACTAGGCACATCCTGCTTTCCCGTATAAGAAATTGCTTCTTTGATAGCAATGGCCAAAGCCTTGAAAGCACTCTCAGCACGATGATGATCATTGAATCCACGAAGACAATCCACATGAAGAGTTACCTGAGCTTGTGTGGCAAATGATTCAAGTACATGTGGAATCATTTCACAACTTAAATCGCCGACTTTTTCTCGTTTCAGACCGAGATCAATCACAGCAAATGGTCGATTAGACAAGTCTATAACTGCTCTACTCAACGCCTCATCCAAAGGTGCAAAACCATGCCCAAATCTCTTCACGCCTTTCAAGACACCAAGAGCCTCTTTGAATGCTTGTCCTAGTGCTATGCCACAATCTTCTGCTGTATGATGATCGTCTATATGCAAATCTCCGTCACATTTCATGACCATACTCCAGCCACTGTGTTTAGCCAGTGCATGGAACATATGGTCAAGGAAACCAATACCTGTATGAACAGATAACATTTGGTTACTGGCCGGATTAAGTTTAGCTTCTTCCAGCTCCTTAATGCTCAACCAGTCCCCGAAAGCACTCAGATCAACTTCACCTCCGTCAAGACTCAATGCACAAGTAATCTTAGTCTCATTTGTATTTCGAGCGACAACACTCGTTCTTGGCGCTGGCATATTTTGTAGGACTCTATAATAAATCCTTTTAGAAAGAAAATGAAGCAGACAAAGTTGCGTTATACTTTCAGATTTGTTATCGGTAGGAAAACTAAATCAGTCAGTCATACTGGGAAGATCTTTTTTCTTTTTCTATGTGCTTCTTTTTTTTGTTTTTTTGTTTTTTTGTTTTTTGTCATAATGTAAGATCTTATGTAATCACAATCATCAGATTTCTTCTCACTATATTCATATCTAACCGCCTGCCCTATCCATTAAGATGGCTTAAATCTATTATTTCATGCTACATATCTGTGTCATGTGACTTGCTGGTTTCACATCTCAAGGCTATCAATGAAATGATCAACAATGATATAACCTTCAGTAAATTTTGGTGAAGGATATCTTACAATGACAGCTGCATGAGCATGTGTAGACTTTGTAATATACACCGGGTACTTGTTCCATGATAAATTATTAAGTCGGTCAATTATTCGTTTGTGTATAGGCTTCAAGTCCACTTTAGGAGCTATCAGAGCAGCAATGCTTTTTGCTGAGAGATCGTCCTGATCAACTTCCTCTACATCTTGGTCATTCATAAATGCCGTATAAACTGTATCAATGACATTATCAGCTGCTCCTTCCAGTACTTCATCAAACGTCATACTTCTTCGAATTGTTCTTTGTCTTGTGGATGAACGAATATTCTGGATAGCAGCGTTTGATAAAAATGCTGCAAACCAGATAGGAACCACAAACACAGTCTTTATAATCGCAATTGCATAGGTCCAACCTCCCATGACCAGATTTTTGGTTTTAGTAAGTGATTTGTTCATTAACGATGAGGGCTTGACAGTTGGTACATTTGGCGACGAAGCAGGTGTTCCTTCAAGACCTTCTTTCTCTCCAACATCATCACTGTATAAATTCAACAATTTAGGGTAGTCAAAAATAACAGGATCACATCGATCTACAAATGGACCATTTAAAAGGGGCACAAGATTGGGAAGAAAAGGGTCAGAGATCTCAATGCCAGCCGTATACCATTCACATCGGTGATCATTGATAACATTAGCATACAATGATCGGTTCTTAAACATGCTTAGAGCATAGTAAAATGGTCCATTTCGATCAGTGAGGTACAGTAATAAAGGCTTGCCGGTTTTTTCAAACTTATCTCTTAGAAACAACTGTTTAGATGTGGTGCTCATAGCATATTGGCCAATGAAGTTGAAAGCACGAGCAACCCATCCATCACCTAATACAACCACACCAACATGAGGAGAGCAAAAAGTTGTAAAGTTCATCAAAGTGATTCCATTAGAAATGAAAAATCCCCGTTTATGAAGCAAACCGATTGTAAACCTAGATATAAGCCCTCCTAAGGAATAGCCAACAACCGATAACTTAGTTACCTTGCCACCAGCAGCAGCTATTCTGGTCACCTCTTTCTCCACTTCATCAGCAGTTCTTGCTCCGCATACGTCAATACCATCATATGTGAAATAACCCTGACTACCACTTGTCCTATAAACTACTACTTCTTTACCTCGAATATTATCCAATCGATCGGTCTGTTCATCTATGACAGCTCCTTTTCGTCGTTCCAATTGAGCAGAAATATAGTCGAAATGGGCAGTAGTTCCCCATAATCTAATGTTAGATGGGATCTTCGTGGAAATATGTAGAGAGCCGCTTTGTGACTGAAAAGCGTAGAATAATAATTGCCTAAAATAATTTGAAGCAGCTGGAATTGGTTATTATATCTGAGAACCCCAAGTTGTTCGTTATCGACTGTCTAAGGGGGGGTGGGGTAATTATATGGCTTAGAATAATCTGTACAAAAAAACAGATACTACTATAATATATATATATATATATGTTATAATACTTACCCATGAACAAGTATAATCAAATGAACCATATCAATGACTTTTCTGTGTTATTTTGTTTATGGTGGTGTTTGTTAAGGGTAAGTCAATATGTTTGATAAGCCCGAAGCCACACCTCTTTTTAACCGCAAGGAACAATCATCTATCAGAAAATCCACGATAACAGTCGCTTATACCAAAGGATTAACAAGATTGAATTATTGAATTGATAGTACAGATTAATTATATAATTATATAATGGATTAAATAAAAACAAAAAAACAAAAAACAAAAAACAAATGAAATGCGCAATATTACCAATATAATAAATGAGATGAGTGAGTAAGTGAGTACAAGCAATTGGTTGAGAGGGCGCTTATGCGGTGGGTTTATGTTTGAACCAGTCATAGACACGATTTGCTCGTTTCTTAATACTTGAACTTGACATGATAGAACGTGTATCACTTGTGCTTTTGACACTCAGTATAGATGCTCTATATTGGTGCTTTTGATGTTTCGACATCTTCCTTGATCCTACAGCAGGTTGAGTTTTGTTAGCATAAACGGCAGGGTTATCCATGGCAGGGTTTCCCATGGCAGGGTTTCCCATGGTAGCAGAATTTATAGAGACTGGTGAAGGAATAGGAGGGATGTCTGCAGGAACAGATGATGTGACAGATGATGCTATTTTGGAATCAACCGTATAATAAGACACTCTATCGGAATCAATAGAATACCTTATAAAACCAGGACCACCAAGGTAGAATGTGTCATTATAATCTTGATCAGATGATGGACGCATTTTAGGTTCAACTTTGGCTTCTGCAAGTTCACATGCGATTTCCCTGCTATTGTTGACATTGCTAATGCTATCATCACTGCTGGTCACTATAAATCTCAACTTGTTACCACCAACAGGAATAATAGTTTGGGCAGCAGAAGAACTTGAAGGAGGTGGCATCAAAGATTGAGAAGTCTTCTTTCTCAACTCAGGTGAATTTGTTGCAGACATGGATCGTATCTGAGACCCAGATGGACTTGAAGTAGAGAGACGAGGACTATGTCTAGCATATCGCGACTTTCTCTCATAGGAATGTGCAGAATTAACAGATGCTGTGGAACAATTGTTAGATGAAGACTTATATGGGCTTCCTAGGAAACTGTATTTTGGTTGAGGACTGTTGAATTCCTTGTCCTCTTCTTCTTGAACTGCTTCCTCTAACATATCCATTTTTGGTCTATTCATCTTGGCGCTCAATGAGCTAGATTCAGGAGCTGAGTCACATCTTCGGTGGCTATTGCCTGAAAGGGGTGCTAATGCCAAATCTAGATCGATTACCGGCTCAGGTTCTTTTAAAAGAGGAGTGGTTGCAATTGTAGGGCGCTGTAATAATTCAGAGGGAACATAAGAAGATGAAAAAACAGGGCTAGCAGAAGTGGCAGCAGCAGAAGAAGTCCTTACTGTTGTATCAGAGACTACTTGATCTGAACCAATACCTTTCAGCTCAGAAGGTTTACTCGATTTGACTTTGATATCAGACAGACTGGAATGTCTGGTGAAGTTCATCACGACAGATGCCCATGACTTGACTTTCTTATGCCTTGATGACTTTTTCTGGTGTCCAGATCGTTTGATATCATCTTTTATAGTGGTTTTGTCACTTTTTACTGGTTTTTTGGTTGGGGCAGCCGTGGCTTCCGATTCATGTGTCTTCTGCGAAGGCAATGAGGAAGTAGAACTAGCAAATGTCAGTGAAGGACTGTTTAGAGATGTTGCTGACGTTCCACTTGTTCCAGAAAGAGCAGATATTAAAGAGGGTGCATTGTTAACAGCTTTTCCCACAGTTAATCCGACATTGTTCACCGTGGTTTGAGAATCGTTTTGTTGCTGCTGCTGACGTAGCTCTGCGGAAAAATCATGCGAAATAGCAGCAGACCGTCTATGGGCATGTTTCCTCGGGGAAGAAGGAACTGACGATATACTACTGCTACTCCTCTTACTCTCATGAAAAGAAGGAGGATCTGCCAATTTGAGTGGTGATGTGGAATTTTCCGGCTCAGTCTCTCCGAGGCACACAGTATACTGTCTCGAATGGCTCCTGAATTTCTCAGGAGTAACTGTCCTTCCTAAGGAATTTCGGAAATGCGTACCAGGACCCGGTATAGGAAAATAGTATTCCTGATGTACTCCGCTATAGCTGGCAACCCGAGGCATTATGTTAAAAATGGAACTATCTCAATTCAGTCCAAGAGTTATTGCAATAACAAAGAACAAAGACTGAGAAATGCGCAAAGACAAATGTAATAGGCGCTTAGAAATGCAATCAAAATTTCCTTCGAACCAGCCAAAGTGTTTTGGATTGCAGAATATGCTTTTGTCTTTGTATCTTGTGAGTAGACAGGAGTCTGGAGTTGCTTGCAAGCCCAAAAACTGGTGAAGGTTCAGAGGAATTTTTTTTTCAGTGATCAAATGAAGGCAGGCAGACAACGAGAGGTTAGAAAAAAAACTAATGCAAAATATGAATGTCAAAATTGTACTGTTCTTTGTAAAAAATCTTAAGATAGTTTTATTCTGCTAGAAAGATTCCCAGGTGGCAGGTGGAAGTTTCAAACAAAGAAACCAAGCTTGAAATTGATCGACTGGTTTTGGAGAAACAAGGGTTTGTGAAGATGATGGCCCCTGGCTTCGTGTTGAGGCGGGAAACCGAAATACTTAAAAGCAAAAGTTAACTTTTTTAACAAACAAATAAACCAGACAAAACAGTTCAACCAATATGTATCTTTACTTCTGTATCTATCGTATCTTTTGAATAGGATGATACTATCGTTTGTTCTGCTTGGTATGTTTAAGTTTTGTAGTTGTTTTGTGGACAATTGACGAAGTTTGACGATTTGGCAGGCAGCCGGATTTGGATGGCTAGGATTAAATAAATGCAAAGAAGGAACAGATTCGGCAAGAAAAAGAAAAGAACAAAGGCAAAAAAAGGAATGATCAAATGTCAGAATATATAATACGATGCAAGAAAAAAGTCAGCTCAATATAACATGATGAATTTACGAAATTCCACACACTTTTATTTATATATCGTCTTAAAATCTGGCCTGTTTATGTACTACCTAAACCTTTCACATTTTAAACGAATCGACTCTTCATCTGAGTTAGATTAGAAGCGGTGTTACCTAAATCGGGACGAATGACAAGTTGGAAATTTATTTGAATACTTCCTAAATAGGGTAAATTACATCCCAAAACGGAAACTCCATAATACACAGGGACCTCAAGACTCCGTGATTGTTCACCATAATAAAGTGCCCATCAGATTGTTGACAGAAGCTTTGTGTAGTAATGATCATCGAATTGATATGAACAGTAGCATGAACAATTAAACTTGGTCTGGTATATAATAAATGCAATCCTTTTTCCGGACGGCATGCCCAGAAAGCTGCTGCTTGATGAAATACCAACTATGCAGAGACACTATAAGACCGTCGGACTGAGCTTGTTGCCGAGCCTTTTTAAGTTGTTTGCATCTTTACGTCATGTTTCCTTTGCTAGAATTACTTTTTTCTTTTTCTGACGCTCTTTCTTTCCGTGGTCAGATAAGTATTTGGATTCATAAATATTGCTCTCGTATTTTTACCATTCATAAAAAGTCACCTAAACAAACAAAGGATGGGCATCTGGCCCTGACCGAGCATACAGAACTTCATATTGTACCACATGTAAATATGATATCCAGAAATCAGTATACCGATATTACGGCCCATTTCTGCATATATCTATGCTATCTATTTTTATAACTGCACCAACCGACTAAGGTTTGAAATGAGGAAGCCCGGCAGTAAAATGCACAGCCGTACTGCCGGGCTGAGCGGCCACACCCTTTTCAAACAAACGGTTCGCTTGTTGACAGCTACCACAACAATATCTCGTTGTTAGCAACCTTCAAACCAACATTTGACTCCGCTGTCACAACAATTTTTTTATTTCTCTAACATGTCTGAAGTAATTGACTTGGGAACATACGGTCCTCAGCTTAAGCAAATATACGACTCGATTGTATCCAGCGACCCTGAAATCAGCTGGGCGGTATTCAACTATGAAGCAAATACGACAAAGGCTTTGAAGCCTATTTCACATGGATCAGGCTCATTGGATGATTTTGTCGAGGAATTCGATGATGGCAAAGTCCAATTTGGATTTTGTCGCGTGGAATATGATAACATACCGAAGTTTGCTCTAATAGGCTGGGTTGGCGAAGGCGTGCCTGAACGAACTAAAGGCTATTTCAATTCTCAATTTGCAATTGTTGCCAAATATTTCCCTAGTTATCATGTGCAGATTACTGCTAGATCTTCTGATGATTTATCTTCTGATATTATCATCAATAAGGTCATTGATGCATCGGGTTCTAAATATGGAGCAGTAAAGTCTACTCCTGCAGTTCCAAGGAAACCCAAATATGTCGTAGCATCTCAAGGTGCCGACGAAGATGATTGGGGTAGTGCTCCTCCTGTGAGAGAAGTCGAGACTTTAAACAAAGTGCAATCCACCTATCGTCCTACGAAAGTTGATCTAGCTGCAATTAGAAAATCCGCTTCTGGAAAGTCGGCTCCAGTTGCTCCTACAACGGAAAGATCGGCTTTCAGCGAACCTTCGACTAGCTATACTCCTGTTGGCAGGATAGATATTGCCGCACTAAGAGCACAAGGCCAGAACTCTAAGTTCGCAGACAACGGACCGCAACCACTTCAAAGCTCTTACCAACCAGTCGGTAAGGTTGACATTGCTGCGATCAGGGCTGCTGCTAAGACTAACCCCACCAAAGCAGAAACAAAAGCTCGACCCGAACAACAGCCAGAACTCAAATCTGAAGAAGAAGAAGAAGAAGAAGTTGAAGTTGAAGTTGAACATGTTGTCTCCGTTAAAGATCGATTAAAATCCTTTAAATCCAATTCTAGCTCTGCTGATGAGCCTGACGAATACGAGCAGCCAAAACCTGTTTCTGAGAGACTCAAGACATTCTCTTCTGGTGGTCGACTAACAGAGATGCCTAAGACTAAAGTAAACCACAGTGTGCTTGATAGATACAATCCAACCAGCACCAGTTCTAGAGGTACAGCTCCACCAACTCCTTCCTATAAGAATATTTTCCCCACTTATGAAAATGCTCGAAAACCATCCAACCCTGGGTTCCTTGATCATGGAAGCGAAGGTGGAAAAACTCCTGCTCAATTGTGGGCAGAGAAACATGGCAAGGCTAGCTTCGAGAAACCGCCTGGTCCTGAAGAAATCGCTCGTTCACCTTCACCTGAAGCAGAAATCCGAGAAGAACGAGATGTACCAACGCATGAGTCGATTTCAGCTTTGAAAAACCGATTTGCTGCAGCTTCTATTGATGATGAACCTGTCGACTCGGCGCCTGCACCGGCTCCTCACTCAACGTCTTCTTTTGCCGACATTACCAGCAAGTTTGCTAAATCCCCTAGTCCACCTGACGATTATGTTGTCATTCCAAGGGCCGTCCCAAGAGCTGAGCCACAGCCTGAATACGAGCGTGCACCCGAACCTGAAGTTGAACCCGAACTGGAGCCTGAAGAGCCTCCCCTTCTTCCACGTGAACCATCGCCAGAGGTAGTTGGGTCGTTACCTGAGCCATCTACAGCCTCTCACAGTTCTGATTCTAGGGGTATAGTGGCTGTAGCTATTTATTCCTATGACAAAGATGAGGACAATGAGATTTCCCTTGAAATTAATGAAACCATTATTTCTATTGAAAAGGTAGATGACGACTGGTGGTTGGGTACTAATACTAAGGGAGAGTCTGGATTGTTTCCGTCTGGATATGTTGAAGAAATACATAATGGAGCTGCAGTACCGGCAACCGCTGATGATCCTGCTGATGATCCTGCTGATGATCCTGCAGTACCGGCAACCGCTGATGATCCTGCTGATGAACCTGCTGAGGAGGAATCTCATGAAGCTGTTGCTGAGTTTGACTATACTGCTAGTGAGGAAGGAGAGTTGACCTTTGCAGAGAACGATATTATCACGGACATTGTCTTTGAAGACGAAGAATGGTGGTCCGGAGTTGTCAACGGCGCTGGCGAGAGGGGCCTCTTCCCTGCTAACTATGTTTCTCTGCGATAGTCTTTCTATTAGTAAATATTGTAAGGCTGTATAGTTGTCGAATCAAAATTTGAATCTAGTCTTTGGTATAGCACAAAGGTAAACTTCATGAAGGAGAGCCTTCCAATTTAGATGCAATAAGCTCCGCCCAGAACCCCACTAGCTGTTCACCTTGCCCTGGCTTGTGTCGCCTGTTTACAATTTCCGCGTGCGAATGATTTCTTTCAAGTTTGACCGCATATTTCTCCCATGGCAAACAATTCAGATTGTCTATAGCCTGGGCTATGTTAGGGGCTACGTCCAACGACTTCGGATAAGAGTCAATCAGACCTTCATACCCATCACCGATAGCAGGTTGAGGATTGAAACGCTGTGAATCGTTTGTAGGCTCCACGTGTTCCTTGTCGTCTTTTGCATTTTTATCGAGATTCTCCATTAATAAGAAATCATCCAGCATATCACCAGTAACTTCAGCCATACCTCCTTCATGGTGCTCATTCTCATGTTCATATCCAGAGGGAATTTTTTTCAATTGTTTGTTGCCAGAAGTGATGGATCTGTTGGCCATCTTACGAGATTCTAGGAGTGTCTTTCGCAACCTCCTGACCCTATAGTGAGAAATTAGAGTCATTGTAGTCGACACTCCAGTAAATATAGGCAGCATGATTGGAGCAATAAAGAATACTGCTGTAGGTATGCCTATGTCAGAAACGATATCTCCATCTTTGGGTTTTTGAGGTTCAGAGAGGTAGCGAGACTTGGCCATGTCAATGAGAATAGGATTGGACTTGTCTAGGACGGCTTGATCCAACAATCTGCCATCTTTACCAGCTTCCAACGGATAAAAAGTCAAGTCCAAATATTTGAAGTCCTCAAAAGGATTTTTCAGAGAGATGTAAGCAGTGAAATAAGGAACAGTTCTATCGTTGACTACATTTGCAAAAAGAATCAAATGCTTAAAGCTCATGAGACTTCTGAAGAACTTACCACTGGGATCAGCCAATTCTTCTACTGTTTTAGAGCCATTACCGAAAAGATCATTGCCGCTAGGTCCAAGGAAATTCGAGCCGAGGAAGTTCATCAGACGGGAACCGAAGGAATGGCTATGGAATATCGAACCAACATGGGGAGTCGCAAACGTAGTATATGAGAAACGCTCGGCGTCTGCAAGTAAATCAGATTCACTTAGAAGTCCAGCAAGATATCTACCAATCAGTCCACCTAGTGAGTAGCCCACAATACTCAGTTTATCATAGTAAATTCCATCAGCTTGTTTGGCTTCCACAAACAATGTCAACTATAGACTGGTTAGTACAATGTATTTCAATAATATAGAGGGAATTATTTCACTTACTTCATCAAAAACTCGACGGGCAAGAATTTCAAGACCGTCGTATGTCAAGAAACCTTTATTAGTTTCTGGAAGAAAAGTGTCGACATCATCCTCGAGCACGCCTTCTATAGCAGCGCGTATCGAGTCCACATGATCCGGATTACCTAGTAAACTATATGAAAAGTTAGTCATGAGTCTTTAGCATGATTCCCGTATATCGCGATGTTTTCCGCCGATCATTTCCTTAAGTCCGATGCTAGCTATTTAAATCCGACGGTGTACATCTCTCCTTTTTAATGATCGGCCGGAGAAGCTTTAACCAGTGGCAAATACACATGCAACTGAAATTAAGAAAAATACTATGTAATAATGTAAAACCCAAAAAGTACTCCTGGAAATATTCTGCAGAAAACGGCTGCTGATATTACTATGAAAGACGCTCGGGATATCAATGAGATAGTACAAAGCTCGAAACATCACATCAATAAACAAGCCAAACAGCAACACCAACTTACCCATGGATAATAATAAATAAATGTTTGTTTGTTTTCTTAGTTCCTCTAGGGCTTCTGGACGACACAGCTGAACTAGTTTCACTCATATTGAAAGCAATACCGTGAGAATAATATTAAGTGAGAAAGTGGAATTCCTCAAGCTATTTATAGTGAGCTGACTAGCAGCAACCCGGAAGCGGAGATCCGCACCCGCATACGACAAAACTTCGAGATTTTCTTCTCCGCTATCACACATAGTTAGAACTAACATTCATTTACAATACGTACTGAGTAGCTAAAACTAAATAAGTTTTATATTCAAAACACAAGGACTTGTTCAAGCTTAGTCGAAAAGACCCATGCCCAAGTCGTCATCAGACTCTTCCTCTTTTTCTTCCTCCTTTTCTTCAGCAGGAGCAGCAGCTTCGGCAGCAGAAGCAGCGGCAGGAGCAGCGGCAGCATAAGCGTCAGGGTTAGCAAGTCTGTCCTTAACAGCTTCAGAACCTTCGAAAGTGTAATCAGTGGCAATAGACAAAGCCAAGACATTCTTGTAGTGGTTGATGATGGAGTGAGAGACAGCAGGCAAGGTAGGGTAGTTAGCAGCCAAAGAGATGGAAGTAATGGCCTGGAGAGCAGACAAGAAGTGAGCAACCAAAGATTCATCAGTGATATCCAAGATTGAGGGCTCAAACACCTGACCATTGTCGTAAACCTGTTCAACAGTCAAACCGTAGGTGAACGGGGAGATGTTAAGCATGTTCAACAAAGTAGCTTCGGAAGGACCGACCTTGTTACCAGCTTCGACGACCTTGATATCGGAAACAATTTCAATGGTACCTCGAGCAATCTTGGTAGGGACACCCAAAGCCTGGAAGAACGAGGTCTTACCAGGTTCCATACCGGTGTTACCACCAGGAATCCAAACATCCTTAGGGGCAACGGCACCAGCTCGAGCGGGAGCAGCGACTCGGTTAGAGATGATGACCTCTCGGATGGTCTTAAGGTCACTGTTGGTGAAAACGAAACCAACGTTACCTCTGACGTAGGGCAAGAGCTTTTCGAGCTCAGGAACTTCACCAACAAACTGTCGGAAAGCTCGTCGAATCATGGTATTCTTACCCATGAGAACGACGGCCTCACCTCGCAACTTTCGTCGGGTCTCGTGCATCTGCTGAGAAGATACATTGTCGACACCGACAAGGAAGACGGACTTGTACTCGTCGACCAAAGTTCTAAGCTTGGTGAAGTATTCAACTTTTTTATCAGAAATGCCTCCCATTTCGACTCTTTATTAGTTTATATTGAGGATAGGATGTTTAAAGGACAATTTCTCTTGAAATATATTTGTGCTTTGCAGGAGAAACGAAGAATTGGAGATGTTTGGGTGAAAGAAAATGGTGAGTCTGTATACCATAATGTACGCTGAGACAATGTGACTGCTTTTTGATTGTTGGATAGACATTTTGAACCAACACTAAATACCGTTATTAGTATTAAAAAATTGATGAAAAATTGGGAGATTCTGCTAGTTTCATGGTTTTGAATAGTGTTTACCTTTTTTTGTATTCTCCGGTTAGGAGCTGCTCGTTCCCTAGTGATGATGTATTGCCTATTTCGGCATATCTCTTCCATACAATGTATGGATATGAGAATGTTTATGAAAACGAAACTATTGACAATTAATATGACAATTAATATGACAATTAATATGACAATTAATATGACAATTGAAATTGTCAACGGCAGTAGCATTAATCTCAATCACTTTTTTATCTTATTCTTAACATGATTGATCGCTGATGTTGAAACATGAAATTTCAATATTTTTGCCGCACCTATCAATTGAGACTTTTAGACTAAGGCACTCTCACTCTCACTCTCACTATCTCTATCTCCAACTGGCGCTCGCCCTGATTAGGCACTCAATTGCTCGATATTTTTCAACAGTAACCTCTATTTGGTATATAATTCCCATGCATACATCTTGCATATCTTTTATGAGCCATTAAGCGACTGCGTTGCGGTCTCAATACCTTATTTTATCGGGCATGAACGGCGCAAAACAGCGATCAATTCTCAAAACGATCTACCTGCCTTCCGATAAGACAATTGTCACCCCCATGATCTTTTACTGCATAATTAGCCATTGATTTTTATTGGGTGGGCCACCGGCTTAACCGATGGCAGTCCCGCTGTTTATGCATTTGCTGCCTTCTAGAGCTGTTATATTCTTGCTTCTCTTAGTAAGGCACAGAATTTCCAAAGATAAGCGTATGGCTAACCAAAAATGGTTAATGTACCCACTGATTATGGCACCTAGTCAAAAGTATATAAAACTCAAAGTATGGCTTCTTTTTTAATTTATTTTTATTTTGTCTAACAGTACCCTTTGCTACTTTTAAAAGTCGCTAAAGATCTTTTTCTCATTCGTTGATGAAGCTTTTCAATACAATCGTTGGTTGTTCGCTTATCGGACTTGCACTCAGTGCTAAAGCCAAACATGGGAAATCTGTCGGCATCAACCATGGCGAACCTGCCCCTGTACCTGTGTTCAAATGTGACAATGCAATTTCTCCTAAAGCTTTTATAGTCAGTCTTTTCGAGAGCGAATTAGAGGTTTGGTTGGCCAAATATGAGTTTGCTCATAACATCACTATCCCCGGCTTATCTCCGTTATTTCCGTTCGTGAGATGCACTGACAACTATGAGCTTTGTCAAGTCACCACGGGTGAAAGTGAAATTAATGCTGCGTCTACTATTATGGCTTTGACTTTGAGTCCTGTTTTTGATCTCAGTAAATCATATTTCCTCATTGCTGGTATTGCTGGTATCAATCCTTATGAAGGTACCCTAGGATCAGCCGCATTCGCCCGATTTGCAATCTCTGTTGCTCTGCAATATGAGGTCGATGCCAGGGAAATGCCCTCTAATTGGACCACTGGTTACTATGCCTATGGTACTGATGCTCCTGGTGAATATCCTGGTAATTGGTATGGAACAGAGGTTTTAGAGCTGAATGCTAATCTTAGAGATAGAGCCGCTGACTTGGCTAAAGCTCAAGTAAGCACTCTCACAAACAACAATGTATCGGCTGCTTTTCGACAGAAGTACAATTATGCTCCTGCAAATCAGCCACCTGGAATTGTTACTTGTGATAGTGCCACATCTGATGTATATTACTTTGGAGCCATTCTTGGTGAAGCTTTTGGTAACTTCACCAAGCTTGTAACCAATAACACAGCTACTTACTGTGTAACTGCTCAAGAAGATACTGCTGCTTTGGAAGCCTTCCTTAGAGCAGCCAGATTTAATTTGGTTGATTACAGTCGAATTGTGTTGATGAGAACCGCCAGTGACTTCGACAGACCTCCTCCAGGAATGAATGCAGTTGATTTCTTCAACAACGCAGATCAAGGTGCTTTCGAGATGGCTTGTGACAACATCTACTATGCCGGTAATCCTTTTATTGAAGATGTTCTTAATAACTGGTCCAATTACGAGAATGGAACCATGTATGCTCCGGACAATTATGTCGGAGATGTGTTTGGATATCTCGGCGGTACTCCTGACTTTGGACCTGGTTCGGCTACAACATATGATTATTTGTAAATGTATATTCTATTTAGATTCTACTGTGATTTTCTCGTATTCTATACAAAAGTTTAGCTACTTTAATCTAGTTATAGACAGCCTTCAAAGCCTGGTCGAAGTCCTCAATAATGTCGTCAATGAACTCAGTACCAACAGATACTCGGATAAGGTCTTTAGATACCTTTGCTGCAGTCAGTTCCGCATCATTCAGCTGAGAATGAGTAGTGAAGTAAGGTGAGATTACAAGAGTCTTGGAGTCACCAACATTGGCCAAGTTAGAAGCAAGCTTCAAGTGGTCAACGACGTTACCACTTTGCTCTTTGCCATCATGTTGCTTAGCTCCGAAAGTCAAAACTGCACCAAATCCTCCGATCAAGTATTTCTTAGCTCGTTCGTGATGAGGATGGTTAGGCAAGCCAAGGTAAGAAACCCAGCTAACATTCTCATTGCTCTCCAACCACTGGGCCAATTTTAGAGCATTATACACGTGTCTATCTACACGCAATGATAGTGTCTCAAGACCTTGAAGCAATAGGAAAGCTCCGAATGGGTTCAAAGTAGGTCCAATGTCTCTAAGAAGCTCAGCTCGGCTGTACCAGATGAAAGCCAAATCGCCAAACTTTTCGGTATAAGCTTGGCCACCAAGAGAAGGAGTCTTCTCAGTAAATTGAGGAAACTTCCTTGGATTTGCTTTCCAGTCAAAGTTGCCGGAATCTACAATTACACCAGCAATAGTAGTACCATGACCACCAATCCATTTTGTAGCAGATTCAACAACAATATCAGCACCATGGCTAATAGGTCGAACCAAAGCACCACCAGCACCGAATGTGTTGTCGACAACAAGGGGGATTCCGTACTTGTGGGCCAATGCTGCCAAGTTTTCGAAATCAGGCACAGCGTGGGTAGGATTACCGATACTTTCAACATAGATAGCCTTGGTCTTGTCATCAATAAGAGCTTCGAAATCAGCAACAGTTTCGTCACCACCGACAAACTGTACATTGATACCAAGACGCTTGAAAGAAATCTTTAATTGGTTGTAAGTACCTCCATACAAGTAAGCTGAGGACACAATATTGTCGCCAATTCCAGCAAGAGCGGTCAAAGCTACAAACTGAGCGGCCTGACCGGAGGCAACGGCAAGAGCAGCTTTGCCTCCTTCTAGAGCAGCAATTCTAGCCTCGAAAGTAGCATTGGTTGGATTGGCAATTCGAGAGTAGATGTAGGAATTCGTTTGCAAAGCGAAGCTTTTGGCACCATCTTCAGAGTCATCAAAGACATACGAGGTAGTAGCATAGATAGGAACGGCTCTAGCCTTGGTGGTAGGGTCAACGGTTTGGCCAGCATGCAGCTGGAGAGTATCAAAGTGCGAAGGCATATTTTAAGAGTTAATTGAAGAGTGTATTATAAGAAGAAAGAGTTGTTGTGTGACGTGACTATTATCTACTTTTTTTAACATTGTGCGGCAATGACGTGCTTTTCAGTGACAACTGTGGGGGAAAATTGTGGCAGTTAAATATTTCAGAACCATTCAAGAACCTACAAAATGGTAAGAAAACTATGAATATAATGCTGTAGAAGTATGTATATACTTTTACAAAGTTTACTTAGTAAACTGTTTAGCCTTTTAAAGTTGATTATTGTTATTTTCTACAATTTTTCAGTTTTTGTTTTTTTTTTTTGGAGGGGCAGTTTTTGGTCAACAGCCACATTTTTAATTGTTCCAATTAAGATGAGTAATGAGCGATGTCAGAGATGAGATTCAACTAGAAGTGACAGAACAGAACAGTTAGTAATATGGGGGGAAACTGGAAATCTATTTATATCAGCATATATACCTGGAATTTCGAGTTTGTAATACAATTTCTTGTAGTACCCGCTGAGCATGACCTCTATTGTTTTTTGTGCTCTTCTCTCGCTCCTCATACAACCATTAAATAACCTACATATAAGCGATCCACTATGTGAACTGCTGACCTGACTGAGTTCGAAAAAGTCAATTCCCACAACAATTGGCATTTCTACTTAAAGCTACAGAATTTGTTAAAAAATTAAATCATATCAAACACACTGACGCATCGAACCTCATCAGGTGATATCTCAGAGGTTATGTCTCCGAAACCAGAGCGGCCAACGTAATTTGGTTTCGGTCCTGGTCCCCAAGGAGGAGTGAAACATACTTCATTCCATCCACAGGATTTAGGACATTGATAGTAAAGACTAGTCCATCGTAGAAGAGCAAGCAGATCCTTAAGACTCTTAGCATGAGCCGCAACCTCCTCAGCATATGCTTCCTCTGAGAAAGTATCATCGGATACAATCTTTTTGATAATATCTGTGGCAAACTCATACTGGTACTCAAACTCATCCCAAATAGCAGAAACTATTTTCACAATAGAAGTCCAGATAAGACGATCAGTCTCAGATCTCAAACCCTTATTGGTTGGGTGTGCGTATTCGAAAATGAACCACTTCTTAGCCTGAGCGCGTCTCTCAAAATGATCAGGATGACCACCATAGTCATAGAAACGTCGCAACGTGTTAAAAGTAAATGCAGTGACATTTGTAGCCAAAGAAGATAGTGACAATTGACCTTCTTTATAACCAGTATAACTAGAGTTCAAGACAAGCATGATAGGGCCAAACTTACCGGTGATACCGTCAGTCTGATCTCTCCAGTTAGTGCCAGAATAAGGGTCCGCACCTTCATCAGTACCAAAGTAATCTTCAATATCGGAAAGCATCTTCTGCTTTACATCTTCAGTAAAATTAACAAGTCTTCTTGTATAAGGATCAGGAGAGACATAAGATCTGTTGATAGCAGTTACCATGCCACTGTAATCAGGCAATACACGAGGCTCATCTTTATCATGTCTTGGAGCGAGCTGAAGATGCTCGTAGCTGGCCATTCCTGATATCTGGTTTTGAAGATCGGATAGAACTTGATTTTCAGCAATTGTAGAATCGGAGGATTCTGACAAGTCGGGGAAATCAATACCACTGACTTCATTCAAGCTGCCGAAAGTAACGTTGCTCATCAATTCAATCTTCGGGCTATGGAAATCACAAAGGATCAATTCAAAGCCTGTCTCCAGTCTGATGACACCATCTAAACCGAAACTTTTGCCCCATTCACAGGTATTCTCAGCTGATAATCTTTCATTGGGGAAGCCACGACCCTCATTATCGTCGCTAATATGACCAATAAGATTCTGTGTATCTGTAGGACCAGAAGTTATCTTAGAGGCACTTGCACCGTCAAGTATAAGAACCTTAGATAGTTCTTTTTTAGCTCGAAAGGTAAGCAAAACACCACCTTTAGGTCCACCATCTTTAGGTCCACCACCTGGGGGACCATCACCTGAAGGACCATCACCTGGAGGACCATCACCTGGAGGACCATCACCTGGAGGACCATCACCTGGTGGACCACCAGCATGATCATCAGGACCACCTCTGGGGCTTTTTCCACCTTTATTAGGAGGGCCACCGTTTTTCGGCCGTCCTCCAGTTCGAGGCAAGTTGCTACCAAAACTGTAGGAAAACTCTCCGTCCATGGCGATCCATTCAGGGTTTCCAGGATATTCTCCGGAATTAGCATGCCACAGCAAGGTACCTGCAGGAATTATAGCGGGAATTATGGCCATACCATTAGGAAATAGTCCGGAACCTTTCTGTCTCAAATTATTTGCAACAGTGTTGAATAAAGCAGACGCATTTTCAAAAGTGACTGAATCAAGATATTGTTCATAATTGTCAGCATCAAGATCAAGATATTTTGTCACCTGTTTTCTCGAGGAACCAGCTCCATAATGACCAGTATTGTATGAATCATGGCCAATATTAGTTCCTGGCGCGTTGTCAGGATAGGTTTCCAGCCACAATTCACGTGTACTGACAAACGCTGCAACGATGATAGCAGCGAGAACCAGATGATAACGACGAGAGGTCGACCATCTCTTTACGGCCCCGAAACTAGTGACATAATCTTTCGACATGTTTTCATAGCTCATTTGTCTCCGCAAACTGTCGCCAGACGGAGGTTGAGCGGTATTTGTAGCTGGTTGAGATTTCTCTGAGGACATGCTTAGACGATTACGCACACTTCTTTAATTCACCTACGTCAGTACACCACAGCAACGGATCACCTTGTTTGAGCAAGCCAGTGAGTGATTCAGTAAAATTGATAAAAACGCAGGTAAATCGCGGAGCAGTCGAGTACAATGTGTTTAAACCAACTGACAGGAGTCAATGCTGGATTTCCAGGTTTTATAGAATTTTGGTGCTGTTTAGAACGGCACCAACTATAGATATCACAATCGAAATCTTCAGGGAAACCTTGGAATCAGCAAAACAATAACTTTAAAAGATCTTAGGTAATCTTAAAAGTTATCAGTTCAATATTATATAATATTTCTCAACAAAATATTTGTAGTTGAAAGGATAATGACAACACCAAGTGCAAAGTTGATGCCGTAACGTTTGTTTTCGGAAGCCGATCAGATAATTCGAGGTACAGCAAAGGCCATTGCCTATTTGGGCCGTGCGGCACCACCCATTTTGGTTCTCCAAGATGGACTCAGTCAAGGGAAAGATTTAGAGAGAAAGTAGCAATTGCGAGTCCATTGAGATGAATCAACAAGAATTTTGCAAATAGACTGGATATCCAAGTGCATTTAATATTGGCATCGACGAAACATTTCATGTTAGTTGTACTTACAAGCTCATTATGAAAGAGAATGATGTTAAGCTGAATACCGGTTAGTCGGCCTCAACAAACCTAAAACAACTATAATATATTGTGCATGTGTTTGAATTGTTAAGTTGATATGTGTTTATAACTGTGAAGGTAGGATACAGTTCACACTTGTCGATCTTAGCTGATATTAGCCACATATAGTGAGGTTTTGGATATCCCGGGTGATACCGAGGTTCTCAGGCGTCACAAATCAAGAAAAACAAGTTTGAAACGTAGCCAGGATATTCCATATTAAGAAGGAAGGAAATACTGGTTCTGGCTGGAGGTGCACTTTCAAAACATCATATGTCTTCATCGTCATAATTGAATTTAACGTCCTACTCCATATGAGCTTAAGAATGGATACTTTCAGTAAGTACCTGGCTTATTTGGGGATATAAGATATGATTATTATATTAGAATTGGTTCTAAATCTAATTAAACAATCGTCATGTGAATTTATCTTCATTTGGTAGAGCTTTATCTATATTCTTCGGTAGTGTTTCGTTGATCTTATTTTCGTGGTTCCGCAAAAACTGCTGACTAACGGCTTAGTCAGGCATTTTTTTGCTTACGTTTGGATTAGTCATCACTTAATCCTCATCTACGTCCCAATACACGAAATATACAACAAAAAGCGGAGTGGCGCAGTTGGAAGCGCGCGGGGCTCATAACCCCGAAGTCCCTGGATCGAAACTAGGCTCCGCTATTTATTTTTTTTGGCGCTAAACCAATTCCATTTGTTTTTGTAATGTTCAAAGGATTGAGTTTTTTTTTAATTATTGGTGTTTGTCTGTCATTATGAATTGAATATAAAGCTTATCTTGAGTGACTGGAAGCTGCATTCTTGCCCGCGTCTGTCAATCACAGCGTTCGTTTTATATAGCTACATCTAAGCTGACCTACTGCTGCTCAGAGGCATCATATCATTAGAGTTACAGCTAGTCTAATATCCGAAATTAACATAAGGAAACAGCTTTCATATGTAATTTAAATAGAGAACAAGAAAAGAAAAAAAAAGAAGGTAGGAACTCAATTTAACGAGACGAGAATAAAGTTATGAGGTTCCCGTTTAGGTGCCTGTTGGTGCAATAGATGAGCTAGCTCCTGATTCCGATGAGAAAGCCCAGTTTCCAAAAACAATCCATACTATAACTCATCCCTAGCAGTTTAAAGTCCATACACATATTTTTGACTTAAAAGCAGTTAATAACTTAGAAATATTCCTTCTTTACTTCAGCTTTCATACCAAGTCTTAAAAGCTCTGTGAGTCTCCGTGGGAAGTTCGAGCACACAGAAACGAAAGCCAACACCAAAAACCAAAACCAAAACCAGAAGGCACGTATTTTCCCCCTTCATATCATATTGAATCGATTCGGGGCATTCACTGTACTTGATTTACAACGCTAATTGATTCCACAAGCAAACAAGGTACAAAGCACCAGTTACTTGATATCACGTGGCATTTTTTAGCAGTTAGAAATGCCTGAATCAAAGATAGAGACTGCTCCTAGCCAGTCTATACTTGATAATGGAAAATCCCCTGCAGAAATGATTGATTCAATGCCCCTTGACTCGTTGAACCAGATATCCATTACAAACGATTCCGAGTCTCAAATTCAAAAAGAAGACGGAACAAATTCTGCATCAAAGAAAAATTCTAAGAATAAGAAGAAAAAAAAGGCAAAAGCCAAAAAAGTCGCTAAGACTCAGAACCAGGATCCTAATGTGACAGATGACGTTTTGGAAGACGTTGGCGACAACGAACTTGAAGCAGAATCCACAAATGTTGAAACTGTGGAAAAAACAAAAAAAAATGAGAAGATTTCTTTGAAAATAAATACCTCCAGACTAGACGAAGTATCTAGTTTGAAAGATGATTACGAAGGACAGGAATCTAATGAAGACGAGAAGACCGAATCTCGCTCAAACCGAAGCCTGAAATCGGCCCCTGGAACACCATTGGATTCTCCAGCAGTGGAAAACAATAGTATTGAGTTTCCGAAAGTTCACAAGTCTTTGGACAGAACTGGAGATCACGATTCAAATACGTCGCCAAGTCTAGGATCTTATAGTCCAATTCACCTTGACTCTCCCAGGTTTGCAGCTGGAAGATCAAGAGCTTCAACCGATGGTAGTATGGATAGTCGCTCAGGAGCAAGTGGCAAAATTGACGACAAATCCTACTTTAATGGGCCTGACGATAAGTTGGTTTCTCGTTTGGTCAGTACTTTTGAGAAGTATAATGACGGCGAGGAATCCAATGCCAAACCAAAATCCAGACGTAATACTACTGGTAGAAAAAAAATCGACACATCTTTTCTCAATGAGGATACAGGTCCATCATTGAGGTCATCTCCTACGCTTAACAGCCCCCCTCCTATGTTAAGAAAGTCATCTAGTGAATATTTCCGCAAACTTGCACAGTCTTCAGATGCTGTTCCACCAATGCCAGAAATATCAAGCACCAACCCTTGGACAGCGATTAGTCCAATCCCTAGAGCAGTTGCAGCTGATGTGGCTCCATCAAAACCTAGCGAGGCTGTTGCCAGTAGCAAAGTTGTTGATCAACCTATCGCACCCCGCAGCACTAGCATGGTAAAAAAACCCACTACACCTGCGAGCGAAGATAATACAGACTTCATATTCGGAGTCTGCGTCGTTGGCTTTCATCATGCTGGTGGACCTCAGGTTGAGTATTGGACTGGTCCACATGGTGATCAGTCCAGCCTCTGGCCATTTCTTGCATTCCAGAGTCTCCCCGATGGATCTCATACTCACGAAGAAAACTTTTGTTATTTCACACTATTATACGATGAAGAGAAGAAAATTGCGCCAAACCCTACCCCACATCGAAATGAAGAGGGCCATATTGTTGAAAAATCCGACTTTAAGAATGTTACGACTCTATTTGGAATTTCTTGCAGCAGACAAATAAAAAGCAATGAGATAAAGAACAGGACAGCTGATATAACACGGTCAACTGTTCAAAAGTCGGTTGTTATTATTGCTCGTAAGCCTATTTTTGGACCCATCAAAGACAAATTGGCTGTCGTTACTCGGGCCTATTTCAACCAGGGAGATTTTGAGGATCGTACTATCATTGACAGCTTATACCAAAGTCTTAAGCTTGGATTTAATAGAACCATAACTGATAGTGACTTGATAGTTGGAATGCCCTTGAGGGTACTGATCAAGCGCCTCGGTCACCAGGTACTACTGATACTGAAGGCTTTGTTACTGGAAAAGCGAATACTATTCTTTGCATCAAACAGCGAACTACTGTGTGCATCACAATTTTCTATTGTGTCTTTGATTCCGAATCTAATCAACCATTTGGAGGATTGCGGATCTCCCTTGCTTAGTACCTACGAAACAACTTTGGAGGTGCCTACGTCCTTGAAGACCAGCGACCGAAGTTCACTTATGACATATATGGGTCTGCCTTTACAGGTATTTGCTGCTGGCGGCATTTTCAGCCCATATGTACCTCTTCAACAACTCTCTGAGTTAGAAGCAGATGAAACGAAATACTTCCTTGTGGGAACTACTAATTCATTAATCATGGCTCCTAGTGCTATCAAAACGGATGTTGTAGTTGACATGGATCGTGATATAGTCACTGTTCATGATGGTGAGAATCATTCCGAGAAGATGTATACAGGTAAGAAACTGAGCTCCGTCCTGAATCTGAGTAGTATGGATCACAGATGGATGGAGAATATATTGAAAGCCGTCAATGAAACTTGGGACGAGGAAGATCCACTGAGACCCACTACGAACGGATTCTATGGAAGTGAGGACTTTATTCGAATGCAGTTCGAAGATTATATGTTGCATATGTTGTCGGCTGTTAAATATGATGAGTTTCTTGCTGGTGGTGGGCAGCTACCTCCTGTCCATAAACGTGAAAACATGATCAAGATGTACAATCAGGATTGGATCAATGAATGGAAATACACGAATAACTACCGTATATTTAACAACTTCACTGATCCTGACTTGTTTGACATTGTAATACCTAAGCACTTGGGAAGCTCGCCGTTTGGGTTCAGTAGTATACTGACTGGTTCTGCTGCTCCTAATCCTGATGAATCACAGCCGAAAGGTGTTTCTAAGTTATTTGGTAGCCTTTGGGGTCAAAAGTCAACTGGAAATGCAACAAGCAAAGATAATCACGAAGGAGGTGGCTCTTCTGGAAAATCTAACCGAATTTCAATTGCTTCTTTGAAGAGTACACTGACCGACATTCGAAGCAGTTCTTCTTCCACTATATCTCTTAGCCATCACGAGGAAGACCCGGAAAATGGAAATGCTTCCCAAGAGAACATATCTGGTAATGATTCACAAGCTTCAACCTCATCCAGTGCTTCTGATGGCACACAGGTCTCTATAACAACAGAAGAGAAAACAGCAACAAACAGAAGCGGAGCCTATCTTGCAAGTTGGTCTAGTTGGGCATCAGCCAAGAGGAAGCAGTTTTCAAGCAAATCCCCGCCTGCTGAAGCTGCTGAAGTGCAACAGCCATCAGATGAGATGGATATATCAAGTGTTTTACCTCCAACCGATGAGCTGAAACAAAGCAGTGATACGACAAGTTAAGGCCAAAGAAACATGATGCATATGTAGCCATAAGCAGTATATTTCAAACTCAATTCTCTTTATGTAAATAAATTAATACAGCAGATATTTCTGTTATATGAAGCATCTTCTTCTTTGAAGTGAATGATCAATGATTGCTCCTATATCCTGATCTGTGGGAAGTACATTCAACATAACTCTACAACTCAGAGACTCACAGCTTATCTTCTGGTTGGCCATAAAAAACTTTCCTTTATCCACAGGTGGGCCATCTTTGCCCATATCATTCAGTATCAAAGGACTTCCATTGTCCTCATTTTTTGGTGTCAGTATGAAATCGAATTTCAACGACCATGCTAACGTTAGAATAGACGTCGAGAACTGTGGTGAACTTGTGGGAGGGATTGAAAGCTCTAAATGTAGCTTATCAAAGGAGAAGGTAGACATGAAGCTTTGAGAGTGAATTCGATGTCCTTGAGAAAAGTTAGCAGACTTGAGGACAGACTCATTCACTGTTTCAATAGTCTCTAAGCTGGCTGTTAGGTGATGGCAGACATACTCGCACCTAGCCTGCGAAAAGTCGAGCCCAACTATTATTTCTTCACCAACCCTATAAGCAGGTTTCGATAGACTAATTGTCGTGACGAACTTGCTATTCTTAGCAATGTCAAAGTTTCTCTTCAGATCCATCTGGGCATGCTTATATTTGAAATAAAAGTCAATGTTCTCCTTGGCGCTGAAATCATCCGTTGATTCAGCATCTTTTGCGTATGTTCCGTTCAATGCAGTACCACTAGAACCAGGACTATTCAGAGATGAGTCAAGTTCTAATTCAGATCTTTTCCTCAGTAGTGCAAAGTTGGCAGGAAGATTTGCTGCTTCTTGCGAGACCACAGTATTAGGGTCCATGATATTGTGAATATAGTGTAGGAAATCCTCCTTAGCTAGTTGTACCGATTTCGAATCACTCACAATGTTTAGCTTCGCTTCACGCAACCATTCGAAGCTCTTGGAGCTTGCCCTTCTTGAACTCAAAGCATTGATAATAGAAGTATCTTGATGCAGAACAATCGGTTTCTCGAAATTGTACACATGCTGCCTTCCATTTCCATTCACGTAAGGAAACACCCTGAAAGGAAAGAAGACAAGTTTTGGAATAGGCGAGGAGGAATGCATTTCGTCTGATCGCTGTGTTCCGATAACCAAGTTGTAGTGAATACGAAGAGCTTTACCTCGATAGCTAGGCGGTATTTTCTTTGGCAACTTCATTTGATAACAGAAGGATCGTGATTCACCAGTATTCAAGTCTAAACCCACAAATAGCAGAGATTGTGTTGTTGAAAAAATCGGAAAGTCATCAGAACCCATATGGTCGTCAGATTTTATAACAATCTTACTGGTGCCATTCGCCGAGGCACCCTCAGGAATAGATGACAACCCCATAGACCTCTTGTCTGGTGCTTCAAGTCCTATACTCAAAAGGTCACCAAAACCGGATGCTAAACCACTGAGAAACCCTACACCTCCAGAGCTCTCTTTTGAGTTATTACCATACTCAAGACCATGCTTGCCTACGACTACACCTTGCTTTTTCACATGTTCAAGGATGTCACCGTCAATAATTTCATCGTCTATTTTGAAATATCCCTGTAACTGCGCGAATCCCATAAGCAGCTGTTCAGGCTGTCCGGAAACGCTTTCGCGCCGTGATCGGTGTTCTCCAAAACGACCTACTCTACCGATAGGCAAAGACAACTGAGATGCATTTCGTAGATTGCCATTGTATATATCTAATATTCCGTTTGCAGCAGTCAAGTTGGTATTTCTAGGAGAGGCAGCTAGTTCATCAGCTGTTGCATCAGTCTGCGGACTATTAGGTTCTACTTCATCAGAGCCCACATCATCCAAACCCACAAGACCTATTCGAGAACTAGGCGTATAATCTTGCTCTTCAATGCTAATAGATGGCCGCCCTGCACGAGCAAACCTATTTGTGTTGAGAGGAGCAGCTGATTTGGACACGTTCTTGAATGTTATTACAGCAATCAATTCCTCCCCGGCAAAAACAGCCGGGTTTTCAAATGCTACCTCTATCCGTATATTTGACCTGCGGTCCATTGATATGAGCCGTATAGCGTTCGTCCGACCGCCGGTATTTGGGTTATCGGTGCAGAAATCGATAAAGAGAGGTAAAACTGAAATTTGAAGTGGATTTGTCTGTCGCTGCAGATCCCAGCTATGTAGATGTCGAAAAAAATACTATCAATGTTGAACTAACTAGAAAACTGACTGAATGAAAAAACATGGTTTAAAACTAAGCACATATTTTGTATAGAAAATAATTTATATACGCGATTCCGCCATTCTAATTTCATTTCGAGCTAACCTCTTTGAAAGCATCCAGACGATCTCGTGCGCTCTTGATTTTCATGCTGATTCGAGTGCTCAATTCGTATTCACAATACCAATTATTAGCCAAATCCAAATAATCTTTTGTCTTTTGTAAACCATTCAAACCATTAAGTCTCCATTCGAACACAGCTCGCTCATAGAACGCGCTAGGGCCACACCAGCCTTCGTGAATGATATTCAAATGCTGAAGTTTAGGCAGGCCTGATTTTGTGTTTCTTTGGTTCAATGAGAACGGTGATACAACTCGTGAAAGGGTCTCTTTTTCTAGTAAATCGCGACCTTCTTGAACCCGTCCAAGATTTCGTAAAACCATGCTCTGGAAAAGACACCTGACAGCTCTTTCGCCCTGGGTTTCCGGCAGTGGTGGCTCGAACTCTGTCGCAAATGGGCTACCTGGCTCTCCGGAGTATCCTAGACTAGTCAAGCTCTCCTCTAATTGATCCACAGGCATCCTTGCATAACCATTCCAAAAATAAATAGCCTCATGATAAGGTGAAGTACCTACGGCATCAGCAAGATCTAATTTGAACCTGTTAGCTTCTTGGACCCAGTGATTATACTTTCGCAGAACAAACGTATCAAACGGCATGGTCTTGGCCATAAACTTCTTTTTTCCCATCATCAACGGTATTTGGTGGAAATAGTACTTAGCTTTCTCTTTGGAAGCTTGCGCTTTCACATCGTCGATTCCGACATATTTACGGTATATTTCCAAATGACAAGCCCCGGAAAAATACACATAAAGCCCGTGAGACCATGTACTCAAATCGAGCAGTTTGGCAAAGTTATCTGCCGCGATCTCGTATTCGTGAATTGCCATAAGAAGGATTGTTTTATCAAAAAGCATCAATCCGTCTACTTGCTTTAACTGGATATCCCCAGAAGATCTGTCATCCATTATGGCTATAGCTCTTTTGAGATCCCCAGTAGAAGAAGATACCATTCGGCCCTCTTGCAATTGCCATAATGCACCAGTAGAATAGTGTTTTCTGGTTGTTTCCAAAGCCTTTTTCAGTCGGTCTCTAGTTTCCGCGACATCTTTTTCAAAATCTAGTGCATTCTTCATCATCAATGCGTGCTTTGAGTCTACTGACAAATTCGGGTCCTCAGCTTTGAGACTTTCAAGAACTTCATGTACTTCCTGGGAATCTGAAGATTGAAGCTTTTCCAGATGATCGGCGATCCTATTTTCAATTTCAGGGAAAGAAATATCCGAGAACTGAGTAGGGCCATCAAAATACTGCAGAAGTGCTAATAAAGCAATAGAACCATGTATGTTAAGATGCGAAGAGGCCTCCCATAGTTGCCGCAAACCTTCTTCTCGGTCTCCTCTAAAACCTACTACTGACAGCACTTTTCCAATAGTTGGCGGAATGATGGAAAGAACTAATTGTAATATCCCGAACATGCAATTGACACCAGACTCAATAAACTCGTCCACAGTTTCATGACCCGGGACCTCATTTGGACTATTTGCACCAGCATCATCTCTAAGTTTACTTGGTGAGAAGTCATTGATCAGTTTCAATCTTTGAGTACGTGCAGAATAGAATTCATCAGTCTTGTGGCGGATTTTATTTATTAGTGGCACTGTTGAATTTTTAGCTTTTGACGAGTTTGACTTCATAGTGGAAGCAGAAGAAGCGCCATGATGATCACCCTCAGCAGAAGAACCATCTCCATCAGTATTAAGAGATGAGAGCGTTACAAGTGTACTAGAGCTTGTAGTTCGTCTGGCTGTTTTATAGGAGTTGTTAGGGTGGTTCAGATAGCCATTAAGCTCATCTAACGCTTGATATGCTCTTCTCAGCTTCAACAAAGCTTTGGCAGAATCTAGTACACTTTCACTCAAAAAAAGAGCAATAGCACCCATTAACTGGGATTCAGCATACGTCAATGCAAATTCAGTGCCTGGTGGGAACTTTGAACTTGAAACCAAGCCCATTTTTTGAGCATGATTTCGATCTTTGGACGACGACTGTTCAGCTTCATATAAAGAGTCAGCCGCTTTCTTGATAACTTCTGGTTCAAAACCAAGAGTGGCTTCGATAAAGTGTATAATACCCTGTCCCAGCTTTTGGTACGTGGAAGACACTTGGTTTAGTAGCTTCTGAGATTCTTGCGGTCGATCATCCATCACTAAATCCATTGCTCTCAATGATATTTCCACTAATGGTTAGAATCATATAAAAAAAGGCAGTCCGAGGGCTATTGAATATGAGAGTCTGGCAAAAACTATTGATGAGATATGTCCAGAAGCGCGCTGGCAATGTAGAAAAATCGGATCTAGCGGATCGCATAGACAAGAAAGACGTACTTTTCGCTGACAGAGAAATGCATATCAAGCCAATCAGAATGTGTATTACAAAGGACTGTGAGCCCAATATTCGTCGTGTACTTGCTAACGTACAGTCTCCATATCGAAATACGAGTCATTAAGCAGTACTTACAACTCAAAGCATTCTCAACAACGCCCAAACATGAGCGCAATGATTCATCTTCTGTCATTGGCTTGGCCACAGATGATCCTCGCAATCCTAAAGCCTTTAACATGATTAATTCGATGTTGTAGGTCCGTAGCTCAATAATGTAAGAAAGAGGGAAGAAAGCGGCGGCGATATTGTTGTGCACACAATCTCATTTTTTGGACTTCCCCTAATCCGTAATCGGAAAAGGTTTAATAGCACAGAAAAAGATCTAGAATTATGTAAAAATACGATACTATCATTATGATAACATTATTATTGCCAAATCCATGATTTTCTTTTCAGTTCTGCGTTTCAAACAACTTATTACTTGTCATCGGCAACTGGTGATAGGCTTTCATAGCCATCATCAGTTGAGGAAAACATATCAGCTCTGTTATCACGAAATAACTAGATTCAATCATACTTTGATTAAATGAGGAATATCGTATTCGATAGTAATAAATAATCTACAGAAGTTTATGTCTAGGCTTTGATCTGGACCAATGATTATATAGAGCATACAGATGATGAATAGCAGAGGTATAGGGCTTACTAAAGCGCAATAAAACCTGTCTATTCAATCGACAGCTGCGACTTGTACTTCACTGGTTTGAAGTTCCAAAGCACTATCTATAATCTTCACTTCGGCCACTCTTTTGGCCTGTTCAAGCTCTCGTCTCACACGGTTATATTGAGAAGTGATATGCTGAAGCTCCTTTTCATATGTGCGATGTTGATTTCTATATGCTTGTATTTCCGCTTCCATACTCTTAATTTCTAGGTCTTTCATTGCAATGATGGATGTTTCATGTCGGTCATTATCTTCCGTAGAGTGTTCCGCGATATTGTCGTTTCTTTCGAGGTATGCAATCCGCTCTTTCAATAAGCTATTCATGGACCTGAGTTCCGATATCGATTCGTCAGAGCCAACAGCTGCCGACTTGTGTTCATCAAGGGAAAGCTTTAGTTCCACGATCCTGTCTTGAAGCGAACTTATTGTTTCGTCGTACTCCTGAATGACTTCCTCAACAGCATTTTGAAACACAGACGAGCGTGAGATTCGATCCTTGGCAGTGTCTGATCTGCTAGAAGTTGCGATCAATGGTATTTCCTGTCTGTCTACTGCCCTTTCCGGAGAGGTTGTCTGATACATGTTTCTGTAATAATCCAGTTCCCTCTGTAGAGAAGCAACAGAGTTTACGAAATCGTCTTTCATCTCAATTTGCTGAATCTCCGGGGTAAGTTGTATTGACCTTGCTCTTTGAGAATATGTTAATGTATTCACAGTCTCAGACACGTATCGCGGTTCTGTAGTTACGCATGAGATTAGGTGAGTAATAGCCTTTCCTCCAAGTGAGTCTTGTAGTAGTCGTGTAAGCTTGGAATCTCGATACGACACATGATTACTCTGCAATGATAGTTGAGATATTACCTTACCAAGGCTTGCTAAGCCAGAATTTATCGATATACCTTCCTTCACCCTGCTCTCACTGCCACCTATATTTTTCAGTCGTTCACTACCTGCCAGATCGACCATGTTCATTTTACTAACGATAGTATTCATTATTCCTGTATCAGGGTTTCTAACTTTTCTGGTAAGGTGAATTGTAAAAATAGCATGCGAACGAGATGACTGAGTGTTTATGTCAGTAGAACCAGTCTGGCGAACTTTAGAACCTTGATGTAGCAACCGTAGGAGCTGGTTTGAATCTGTGACTACCAACTCCGTTAGTCCTTTGGTATATATACTACCATTAGTACCTTCATGAACTGAGAGTGGTGTCTTCTGGGAACTTTCTGGATTCAAGAGATCACGGAGCTGTTCATTGTATATCTCCAAATATGATACACGAATTGAGAAAGGGCTTATAGGCTGAGAATCCCACATTCCTGTAGAAACCACAGAAACAACTGCTGAAGCACTGGCAGTCTTTCTGTGGGATTTTCCTACCAATATTGGCGTGGGAGGCTTGATTCCAGAAAGTCCAGTTCTTTTAGGCGTTGTGGGCGCTTCCACATTAGAAGAGACGCGCTTTTGATTCATATTCTCTTTCTGCTGATCCCATGACAATCTTTCAAACAGCTCTTTTGTAACTCTGGCAATCAATCCCATGGAGTTTGGATTACTAATAGATGCATAGCTTTCAGAAGTACCCATGGTATAACTCTTTCCGGAACCTGACTGGCCGTATGCTATCAATGATACATTATATCCTTGAATAAAGCTAGATATAGAAGGTTCAATGTAACTGAAAATTTCCAGCTGTTGAGTCAAAGGACCGAACACTCGGTCAAATATATATCGTCTAGTTTGATTATGTAAGTTCACCGTGATGCTAGTGTCAGTCGAGTTACTAATGGCAGTACCCTCACTGCCAGCAAATGGCGGCTTTATTCGAACATCTAAAATATTAGTTTGTGTAATTGATGTGAAAACTAGTTGTTTGACTAGTTAAACTTTCGTTGACGGGCCGGATCAATGCTGATCTACATCGTACCGGCCACTTCAAGATAGCATTATTTGGGCTCTCAAACACCAGGGCCAGTAATTCTCGCGAAATAATCAAATCCCATAATAAACTAATATTGATGAACATCTCTAATTGAAAAAAAGTTCTACTATTTTCCATAGATCAGCTAATATTACTGATCTCATAGAAAGTTTTACTTACAGACATTTACGCTCACCCGTGCCAGAGAGGAGGCTTGAGAATCAGTACGAGACGGTGTTGGTGATGCAGCTAAATTTAGATCACTTTGAGAAAAAAGGTTCGCCATAAAGTTGCGTTGGTTTGGCTTTATTTCTAACTAGAATGTAAAAAACGGATCTGGCTAAGAGGATAAATTGCGAGAGTGTTTAATCAGGGGGGATCCAAACTCAGGGGGAATCTGCAAGGGGGGGAGGGTTAATGATATATCTGGAATGACAACAGAAAAATAGAGGAAAAAGATTAAGAAAGTACGAGTATAATACAATAGAGGACTTTAAAGTATTACAGACTATATTAATTTTAAATAATGCTTAATTTTATAAGAAATAATGTCATCAACGGTCAATGTTGGATTCAGCCGCACAACGGTACTGCCTCCAATATAAAACCCATGTACATCTGGAATACAAATATGAAATAAGAGTTTCAACAAATGAAACCAATATTATAAGAAATCTCTCTCAGGGAACTTACCTCTTACAGTATTGTCGATAACATTCTGTACAGGTCTTATGATTGTATTTGATTTATCGTATGTGGGGGTCTATCATCATCATTAGTCAATTTAGCGTCGTTACGAGACGGTATAACCTACGTAGTGGGGTCTAGCTTAATATATGCTATAAACAACCGTAACTTTTATTTTGATTTCAAATATCAAATAAACCATACCTTGAACCTATGATGAGTATCCATCCTTATCTCTAACTTGTCAAGGATAAAAATGTAGGTTTATAACCATCTATCTATCCATCATACATAAGCAAAGTGTTACCCTACCTCAACGCACTTTCAGGCACAGAAAGATTCCCTTTTTGCTTTCCCACAGCTTCTGCCTGTTATAAGCACGATATCAAGCGCATACAAAATGGCGGCAGATACAAACGACAACAACAACAGCTCATTACAGGATATGTCTACCGAGGAGATAATCGAAAAGTTTGCAGACACCGAGTTGGTACCTCATGGTTTCATAGATATATCGTTACCTAGTTATAACTCAAAAGATAGCCAATCGTTGTCGAATTTACACTCAAATGCATCAAGACTTTTATCAGAGTTAGATCACAACTCACAGGATATAACATGGCAGATGGAGGCATTGATAGGAGAACTGATGAGGCTAGGCAACCGTTTGAACTACGAGGTAGAACTGCTCAAAAACGAGGTATCTGGACTAGCCACGGACATAGAAGAGCAGGCCACACCAAAAATTGATCAAATTGCATCAGCTCGTGCTGAAAGTGCATCTATTCCTCGTTTACAAACTTTGGATAAAGTTAAGGCACGGATGGCCAATGTTAAGGCAATCCTAACAGAGGCACAGAACTTCGACGAAACCAGACTTACCAATGAAGTTATCAATGCTCTGAACACAGGTCATATGGATAATGCATTGGCTATAATAGCCAAAACTGCCGAAGTTGTGCAGGTATGGAAAGGTACGAGCCAGTATGAGGCCAGATCCAAGTTTGTAGCCGGTCTACGCAATCGGGCAGAGACCGTTAAGCTAGAAATTAAAGCCAGGGAACAGCTGTACAATCCCACTACTTCAGAAGGCAGTACCAGCACTCCTGGATCAAGTCCTTCACCTTATGCTGGCATGGTTCCTCGTGGCAAATCCCCTGAGACCACCGAAGGCTATTATGGTTTAATAAACCAGCTAGGAAGACGTATCTTCTGAAAAACTCAATTGAGTTACAAAATATTTTAAATGCATTATTTTTTCCCCTATGTTACATAAATAAAAGAAGCAAAAAGATCTGGCATTCATGGGTCTTGTGAGGCCAGTATTTCCTTGCGTTGTTTCTCGTCGAATATGTTAGCACCTTCTTTAAGGGCATCGATAAGAATATATAGCGACTTTGATTGAAAGTCCTTACTCTGACGAAGACTATACAAATCCTCACCAAATTCTTTTGTCATCATTTGTGTATATAAATCCTCAAATTCCTTGATATCTGGTGATACTGCCGGTTTTTCTATATTCAGTAGTTCTGAGCTAAGTTGAAGCTTTGGATGAGGAGTATCTACTAACTCATCAACATCTACATCAATATCCAAGTCCATATCACTCAACTGTTCATTATCAGATTCTTTATCATTTAATTTACGATTGGGGCCCGAATTTGAACCTGAACTTGAGCTTGAACTTGAACTGGAGTCCGAATCGGAATCAGACGAAAAATCTACAGTTAGTATCATATCATTTACAACAAACCCAAAATCTTAGAATTATCAACATACCCTCTGTTCTAGCCTTCTTTCTTCTTCGTCTTCTCTTTTGAGAAACATCTGCTGCAACAGGAGCTGCCATTTTTTTAGTTTTTTTTTTGGCAGTCTTGAAGAATTGATTCCAGAAGCAAAAAAGAAAAAAAATTACCAGCCCAAAATAAAAGGCGATCAATCGGCAAAAATCAAAGTCAAACGGCACGGCTGTAGCTTCGGCCCTGAATTTCTCAATTTACGCGAGGATATCTAAATATCGACCTGACCAGCACTTTATTGACAGATTAGAAAGAGCCTTGTTATCTTGTGATAATGACAGACGGTACAGATATAGCGACAGTTCCACAAGCCGGATCAACTACTCAGGTTGACTTCAAGGACAGCCATATCAATGAATTGGTAGCACAATCTTCGCGAGACCTGGCTTTAAAGTCCTATCAATCAGCTACTGAGTTGCTTACTCAAGCATGTGAGATTTATGCCGAGAAATTCCATGAGGAAAACCCTATTTTATTGTTTTACTATGGTAATGCTCTCTTTCAACTGGCTGTAAACTCGTCTGATGCTCTGGGCGCATCTCAAGCCGCTCCTCCTGTCGAATCGACGGTTGTAGAATCTAAAGATGACGCGGAATCGTCTAAAGATGGCGCCAATAAGAAGAAAATTTCTAGATTCCAATTCTCTGGATCATATGGTATCGAAGAAGCAGATGAAACCCCAGAACCCAGTGGGTTAGATGGTAATGAAGGGGATGATAAAGATGAAGATGCAGATGCAGATGCAGAACAGGAAAATGGGGACGATGGAGAAGAACAGAGCGATTTTGAAATTGCATGGGAAGTTCTTGATCTTGCCAGGACGCTATTTATTGAAAAAGTCTCACAGCTACGTGAAGAAAAGGGCATCAAAAACACTTCTCAAATCCAGGAGACAGAAAAACGACTGGCTGACGTGTATGATCTTCTAGGAGAAGTTTCCTTAGAATCTGAGAATTTCAATCAAGCTGTTCAAGATTTAGAATCGGCTTTGGAGCTTAAGACCAACAACTATGATCCAGCATCCACAATGATTTCGGAAGCTCATTTCAAACTATCATTGGCCCATGAATTCGACACTGAGACAGCCAAGAATATGGAGAATGCTATTAAACATCTGGAAAAAACAATTGAGGTTGTCACAGGACAGAAAGATGAAAATGATCCGTCTAAACTTAAAGATGAAGCTTTACTGAAAGACTTGGAAGTCAAACTTGATGAGCTTAAGCAAACTAAAAAAGCTGATGAAGATGAGAAGGCTCGTATGATTGAAGGGATTTTCGGAACTCCGGGCTCATCTTCGTCGTCAGCAGCAGGTGCGGTCAAGGCCCAGATAGTCGAAGCTCTTGCTGGTGCTAATGATATCAGTACTTTGGTACGCAAGAGGAAAGCACCTACTCAAGCCACAAAAGGTCCTGAAAAAAAGGATAAGTCTGAGTAACAATGAACTATGTAATTTTTTTTCTAATTTTAATGTTATAATATTGCAAATAAAGATACCAAAAGTAGAGGATTGTGTTTTCTTTATAACATCTGCCTGCCATAGGCCAAACAATAAAGTTACCCGGCCGTAATATTGCTTCTTCTGACTGAATACTTTGGAACCACCACCCCTTCCTACTAACATAGTCAGCCTGACACGCGTCAACAAGCAATAAGAACAACATTTATCTATCAATTCTCAGCTCAACAAGACCTGAAGAAAAACGTTGTATTTATCTTTCCGACTTGCCCAAAGTTATCTGTGTCTATTCATCTTGGTACCTTTGATATCAATTGATTTTTATTCTAGTCAAACTCAGCAGCTCGCATAAGTATCCGATACCATGTCGTATTCAGGTAAGTTAAACCCCGGTTATTCATTAAATTTTTTTTTTAAAAAGTCTTTTCCCATGGTTATTCTATGCATTGAAACCTTTCTCTTGGACAATTGTTCCTTGGGCTGTCACAGGCGCGTGCAGTAACATAATGCTAACATTATAGATCATGAAGAACATGCCAGTGCATCAATGCCTAGTGAAGTTCCTATTTCTACCAGCCCTTTAAGGACTACATTTCCTGTCCAATCTCAAACCAATGGATCATCTCACGTAATCCCACGAAAAGTCATGGGAGGTACTGTAGGGTTTTCCAGTCTACCTCACCAATATCATGCTAAGAGTCTGAAGAAGGGTTTCAACTTCAACGTGATGGTTGTTGGTGAAAGTGGTCTAGGCAAGTCTACACTTGTTAGCACACTATTCAATATGCCTTTATATCCAGCCAAGCCTCGAAAAGACCCGAGCGCTGAAACTCCTAAAACAATTTCAATCCAGGCAGTATCTGTGGATTTAGAAGAAAACCACGTAAAGCTACATTTAACCGTCATTGATACACCAGGATTTGGTGACTTTGTCGATAATTCCATGGCCTGGAGACCACTGGTTGAAGATATCGAACGAAGGTTTAATGCTTATCTTGAAGCTGAAAATAGCGTGAACCGTTCCAACATTTCAGACGACCGAATTCACGCATGTGTTTATTTCATCCAGCCCACAGGTCATAGCTTAAAGCCTTTGGATATTGTTGTTATGAAACAATTGCACAAAAAAGTTAACTTATTACCCGTTATTGCCAAAGCTGATACAATGACAGAAGAAGAAATCTTGGAATTCAAGAAGAGAATACTTGCTGACATTGAAGCTCAAGGTATTGTGACTTTCAAGCCTCCTCGTTATGAAAATGATGACGAAGAAACTATTGCTGAAAACGAAGAACTGATGAACAGTATCCCCTTTGCTATTGTAGGATCTACTGAATTGGTCGAAGGTCCCGACGGTCGTCAGGTAAGAGGACGAAAGTATCCTTGGGGCATTATTGAGGTTGATAATGAAGATCATTGCGATTTTGTAAAACTCAGACAGCTCTTGATCCGTGATCATCTCGAGGAATTAAGGGAAGAAACTGCTCATGAACTTTACGAAAACTATAGAACTGACAGGTTGTTGTCAATGGGTATCGAACAAGATCCTTCTGTATTCCAAGATGTTAACCCGGTTGAGCGACTTGAAGAGGAACGAAAACGTCACGAAAAGAAACTCGCCGATATGGAAGCTAGTATGAAGAAACTTTTCAATGATCGTGTTAGAGAAAAGGAAGAAAAGCTGAGGAAATCTGAAAATGAGTTGTTCCAAAGACATAAGGAAATGAAGGAGCGAATAGAACGTGAGAGAGGAGAATTTGAAGAAAAGAAGGCACGTCTTTTGGAGTCTGTTAACTCCAGGGCTGCTCCACCCCCTGAGGAAAAGAAGAAAAAGGGCTTCTCATTACGATAATGCACCGAGAGAGTGTTTCGCGTTTACTTTTCAGCTTTTTGTATAAACATTGTGCTATTAATGATAGGGTCATAAAAATAAAGAAAAAAAATAAACATAAGGTTTAGATTGGTATTTTGGTCCTTATAAGCATATATTTGTAGAGATGAGGGAGGAGAGCGTTGTTCAGGGGTCGTTGCAGAATGGTATACAACATCAATTTGAATAATTCTATCAACATGCTGGATACAACTTTAAAATAATGATATTCTAAAATTACAACTTACAAATCAATATCCAACCTTTATGATTTATTTCAGTGTAGCAAAGTGATTTAACCAACCAAATAAGGGCCTGAAAGATTGTGACGTTGATAGCGCCGTACGCCTCTCCAACTCTCAGCTCATAAAGAAAGTTCGCCCAGCTTCTATGCCTCACGTACACTTCTTATCTTATATTGCACTCAAATTAAGCAACTTGACCTGACACAATTATCGTGCAATCTCTCATAAAATCAAGTGTGGCATTTGATCCATCTATTAATATCTTTTTGGATAAAGAAGATTATCGTTTATCAGTATGCCAGCATCCCCTAAGGCAAATACAGCTTCTACAGCAAGCGTTACTCCTGTTAGAGAACGGCTACTTGCGTTAGCTAAGACTTCGCAATTTGCATGGTTTATTGGACATTGCATTCAATTTTTAGCAGGTATTTTATATTGCTTGTTTTCATTCCGATTGTTGTTCAAATCACCAAGCTTCCCTCTATTTTGGTACAGACTCAGTTATATTTCTGGAATTATATGCTTCTCAATTATTATCAGCAGTAGCTATAAAAGTACAGGACTCAAGATTGATATTCCTAGGCTGGTGAGAGACTCAAACTTTCATTATCTTCTGCTTTGTGTATTGTGGCTGTTCACCAAACCTTTTTTGATGACATTGCCTCCTTTCGTGATCTTTTCTTTCTATCACATTATATCCTATTGTAGGTCCTTTTTATTGCCTACACTTGGTTACGATTCTCGTTCACCGCTGGTTGTGAAACTGGGCCAGTTCACTACAACCTATAGTGATACTGGCTTCCTTATGGCTGCCAACGTCGAGTTCACCAACTATATTCGAGTGGTGCTTGACCTGTTCACTCTCAGAAAACAAGCGGTGGTAGTCTTTGTTTTTTACACCATTTTTATGAAAGCTAGATATGATGATTCTGCTTTCAACAGGAATGTTATTCAAGCATGGGAAGTGCGAGTTGATGGCTTTTTCAGTCATCCTTCTATTCCACCTGTTCTAAAGCAGGTTTGGATCAACTTCAAGCAGGTTGTAAGAAGATATATTGGCAAAATTTCCCTCCATCCTCAAGTCGCTGCTCAGGCTAAAAACCAATAGGCTAATGATCGGAGTAATATTTGGAGAACATCTGTCCAACAGATTATGTAGGCCAATTTTTTAAATACAATAAAGCAAATTGACGAACTATTATTTGCCTGGAAGACTTTTTAAAAGCGCGTCCGATTATTTAGATCTACTTTACAAAGCAATGTATCAGTGATTGATATTTAGGTCTCGGGATGTCTTGATCTCTGGTTATATTTTAGCTCAAGATCGTCAGGAACATTATTGACAAGAATGACCGCAGAACAGTATGGAATATCTGCATGCCTAACATACACATAACACTGAACACACACACAGATATATCCAGAGGAAAGAATTTATAAAGGTTATACATTTATTTTTCAAATTCCTTTGTTCAAGCATTTCAGCCCCAGAAATGAAATTCCCAGATTGACCCCTGATCTGCATGCATATCAGTTTAGTTAAAATGCAAGCCATGAGCTCAAATAACATTAATCGCTTTTATTCCAAAACATTCAACTATTATACTTTTTATTAAGATTAAAACATTGCAATGTCGCATAAAAGAATCTTGCATATATTTTCATGGCCGTAAATAGCAGCATTTTTCCCTGCTATGCTCTATTGCTTACCCTACTTGACAAAGTTCTGTCCGGAGAAATAAGCTCTACGCTCCTTCAATCTTCAGTTTATAGGTTAAATGATCTTGCGGTAAGTTCTCTCAAAAGCACACAAAATGATGAAAAAAAGATGTATCGAAATTTAAATGGGATTCTTGAAAATGACCTAACAGTTTCTAATCTTCTCACTGAGCATGTTGCTTATATGGTTCCGTTCCTATTCCATTTTACTAACAATTAGATCTAGATCACCAGGTATAAGGAATGCTGTTAGGCAGAGCCAAAAATTACGTTTCTATTCAAAACTTGTACCTACAAATGAAGCATTGGACTTTGCAAATAGGAAGCAACAACTGCTAGATAGTGGTAGAGACATATATCCTTTGTTGGCTAATCCTTCAATAGATTGTCGGCGAATTAGAGTGCCAGAATTTCGATCTATATGGAAAGACCTGGAGCATTGTCCAACTCCAGAAACACAGAAATTGGTGGAATTGCAAGGACGTCTAACTTCTATAAGAGAATCAGGGAAAAACCTATTATTTCTGGACATTGTTCAGGATTTCCGGCGGGTACAGATTGTAGTCAATCGGAAGAAACTGGATTCTGAAACAACGTCAGAACAATTTTCTGGAGACCACAAGTTCTTGAGGAGGGGAGATATTGTGAATGTAATGGGATATCCGTGGAGAACAAAACGAGGGGAATTGTCGGTTCTCGCTTCTCAACCGGTCCAGCTATTGAGTCCTTGTTTGCATCCTCTTCCGACCAATGATTTGAACGAATCCACGCGTTCTCATAACAGAGTCATAGATCTCATCACAAGTGAAACGTCTAGAGATATACTATTGGCTAGAGCATCGGTCATAAACTGCATTCGCCAATACTTTAATAGCAAAGAATTTGTTGAAGTACAAACACCTATCTTAGCTTCCATGGCGGGTGGAGCGGCTGCAAGACCTTTCATAACGAAGAGCAACAGCTTAACTTCCGATGGCTCGGAACTAGAACTATCTCTACGAATTGCACCTGAACTTTGGCTTAAAAGACTGGTTATTTCTGGTTTTGACAGGGTATTTGAAATCGGCTCATGTTTCCGTAATGAAGGTGTCGACTCCACTCATAATCCAGAATTCACAACTTGTGAGTTTTACCAGTCATATACGACACTAGATGAACTCGTTGAACTGACTAATGATCTTCTGCGAAATGTTAGTGCTGTTGTCACCGAAAAGTTCCCGCAATTAGGATCCCATGCGGAGGAACTAAACTCGGCGTTTATCGCATCCCCACAGAGGATAGATTTTATACAGGGTATAGAGTCAAGAACCGGTGAAAATTTACCGAAGAATCTTGATGATATTGAACAGCTCCAAAGTTATTGTCATAGACATGGTGTTTCGCTTTCTAAAGACAGTGATAACTCAACACCTGCAAAGATATTGGATAAGCTGTGTGGCTATTATATTGAACCGTTATCCGAGTCAAAACCAATATATATAACAAACCACCCATCTATCATGGCACCATTGGCTAAATCCACAACATTAGAAATCAATGGTATCTCAAGAAAAGTATCCCGTCGCTTCGAACTCTTCTATAAAGGAAAAGAGTTGGCTAATGCTTATGAAGAGGAGAACTCCCCATTTGAACAACAAAAGAAGTTTCGCATGCAATTAGAAGACCGAGCAAAGTTTAATGACGAAGAGTCACCACTTCCGGACCAATCATATGTGGAAACAATGGAATGGGGACTTCCTCCTACTGGTGGTTGGGGATTAGGCATTGATCGTCTTTGTATGATGTTAACCGGTTCAAAGCGTATATCACAGGTACTTACATTTGGCAATATAAAAGTGGTAAATCACCAATAGTTTGAAAACGTTATAAAATTAAATGTATTATTATTATTTGTTGTTGTTGTTGTTGTTGTTGCTATTCTTTTTTTAGGAATCTTTCATAAGCCTGACTTGTCATCGCGTCTTCACGTTCGACTGCCTACTTTACTGTCTTTACAACAACATTTACCAACATGACTGTAGTAGCGGCCACAGAAACAAAAGCTGGGTTTGTAGCACCTTCTTTACCTCCAAATGATGATATCACACACACATATTTATCGGACATACCCGCGACTATACGCGCCAATATGGCCGCACCTTGTATTCTAGGTGTCGACGAAGCTGGCAGAGGCCCAGTGATTGGACCAATGGTTTATGCACTAAGTTATTGTCGTAAAGACTTTGAACAGGATCTAAAAGGATTCGAATTCGCAGATTCTAAAGTGTTGACTGCAGACAAGCGACTAGAGTTATTAACCGACATGTGTACCGACGATAGTATGAGAACTGAGATAGGTTGGGCTACCACGTCTATGAGCGCGCAAGATATATGCAGCGGCATGCTTAGACCTATAAGTCGTGGAATATACAATTTGAATGAGCAAGCCCATGACACTACTATGGATTTGATTAGCCAAGTTCTTAAGCTTGGAGTTAATGTGAAAGAAGTATACGTTGATACTGTAGGTCACCCTGGAAAGTACCAAGATAAGTTATCACAGAGATTCCCCGGTATAAAAGTGGTTGTTGCCAAGAAAGCTGACTCTATATATCCCATTGTAAGTGCTGCATCTATCTGTGCCAAAGTAACTAGAGATCAATGCATGTCGAAAGATGATTCCGAAGATCTGTTATGGGGAAGTGGTTACCCTAGTGATTCTAATACCATTCAATGGCTTGAATCTTCAGTAGACAGAGTCTTTGGATGGAATCACATGATTCGATTCTCTTGGCAGACTGCTAAAGATATCATGGAGAGAGCTGGTTGTGCTAATATCCAATGGGCAGATGAACTTATGGATAAGAATCATAAATTGAGTGAATTTTTCTCTGCAAAAGTCAATCCTCATTTTAATAAAGAAGACAAAGATTCTTTATCGCAGCTGAAAGTTAGTACCCGATATTTCGGGAGTAGCTGTGTTGATCTGTGAGATCTTAGAACCATTGAGTGTTATATAACTAATCACTGTCTTTGTGTAATATAATATATATTTACTATAGAAAATACCCGTACTAATTCCCAACAGATTCAGGTATGTTTATTAAGAAGATCTGGTTTAATTGATGTTCTAACATATCTTATAGGAGGCTAAATGTTTAAAAAACCGGTGATATCTATCCTACTAATTTAAACTGAAGTAACAGGCCGGGTAATTAAGTCGGTCGGTCGGTAGTCCCTGCATCGTTCCGCTCCGCTCACCATCAGCCTTCCCAACGAAACCAACCAACAATAAAAATAGCGATTACTCCCGACGACTGTTGAGTGATTTCATTTCTGCATCCATCACCTCTAGTTTTATCACCAAGTGCAAAGAGTTTTGTGAATCTGTGACATAATGTCCGCTGTTGCTGTATTAGCCCGACGTGCTGTTGCGTTACGACCCGTTTACCGAGTCTCTGCGTAAGTATAATTGTTAGTTGCGAGCCAGAGTGAAGAGGGGTAGTGTAGTTGGTTGCTGCTATGTGCGTGCGTGCGTCCACTATGAAAGTCGGTATGCGAATTCCACGGCTCCAAAAATTATTGTTGATGTTATTCAGCATTCGGATTGTTTCTGGAAGAATATTTCTGGTTATAGTGATTTCTTTTGCTTAGGTGCTACTTGCAATTGCCAATGTTCCTTGGATAAATATGGGTTGTTATTTCCCCGATAGGCTCCGTTTTATGGTGGGGGTGTCTTTTTTTCTGAACATCACTGATTTGATCATGATTTGCATTTAGCGACTCTGAATCTCTCTAGTATATCATTTTATACTAAATGAGATCCCTTGGTATTTTCCGTGGAATTATCTTTGAGATTTTGTGTAGCCTTCCTACTTTCTGAGCTATTGATCGGACCATCCTTATGACGAGAAGCGAAAACTCCCCCGTGCGGCTCACCACTATGATCTACCAACAATCACAGCCATTTCCAAACGACATGACATGATAACTATACCTCTATGTTTGCTTAGCTCTGTCTTTGAAAAGGCCCATACTAACTTTTAGCGCTCGATTAGCATTACCTAGTCTTGCTAGATTCTATGCCTCAAAATCATGGCCTTCTCACACTGTTATCGATATGCCTGCCTTGTCACCTACCATGACCCAAGGTAACGTCGGTGCCTGGCAGAAGGCTATTGGTGACCATTTGGAACCTGGTGAGGCTTTAGTAGAAATCGAAACCGACAAGGCTTCTATGGACTATGAGTTTCAAGATGATGGTTATCTTGCCAAGATCTTGCTACCTGAAGGTACAAAGGATGTACCTGTTGGAAAGCCCATTGGTGTTTACGTTGAAGACGAAAAGGACGTCAGTGCATTTGCTGACTTCACTATAGAAGATGCTGGTGGAAGTGCTGCCCCTGCTGCTGCCCCTGCTGCTCCTGAGCCCAAGAAAGAAGAAGCACCGACGCCTATCCCTGAGTCCAAGACTGAGGCTAAGCCTGCATCTTTCACCCCATCTTCATCTTCTGCTACTCCTACTGGCAGAATTTTTGCCTCTCCTATTGCAAAGATGATTGCTCTTGAACAAGGTATTCCTTTGAAGGATATCAAGGGTTCTGGTCCTAACGGACGAATCATCAAAAAGGATGTTGAAGGTTACGTAGCTCCCGCTCCTGCTGCTGCTCCTGCTGCTACCGCTGCTGCTACTCCTGCTCCTGCTGCATCTGCCACCAAGTCGGCTCCTAGTGCTGCCGCTGCTGCACCAGCATCTTCTACCTATGAGGATGTCCCCATTTCTATGATGCGAAAGACTATTGCTACCCGATTGATTGAATCCAAGCAGGTCAATCCCGATTACATTGTTTCTTCTACTCTATCTGTCGGTAAAATGCTCAAACTAAGAGCTGCGCTTAACGCCCAGGCTGATGGTAGATACAGAATTTCTGTAAATGATATTTTGATCAAAGCCATGACTGTTGCTTGTAAGGAAATTCCTCAAGCAAACTCGGCTTGGCTCGAAAAGGAAGGTGTCATTCGAACCTACAAGAACGTTGATGTTTCTGTTGCTGTATCTACTCCTAATGGTCTTATTACCCCGGTAATCACTAATGCCGATGCCAAGGGATTGGCTTCTATTTCTAGTGAAATGAAGGCTCTCGGTAAGAAAGCTCGTGAAGGTAAGCTTACACCTCAAGAATACCAGGGTGGTACCATCACTATCTCCAACATGGGTATGAATAATGCTGTGACTCTTTTCACCTCTATTATCAACCCTCCTCAATCTGCTATCTTGGCAGTTGGTACTGTTGAAAAGAGAGCTGTTGAAGATCCTGAATCTGAATCCGGCATTGCTTTCGAAGAGGTCATGAACGTCACTGGTACTTTCGATCACAAGGTTGTTGATGGATCTGTTGGTGGAGAGTGGATGAAGGTTCTCAAGCGGGTAGTTGAAAACCCTCTTGAACTCTTATTATAAAAGCTTGTGTTGGTGTGTATATATAACCTCAGATCTCCTCTTTGGCATTGATAGCCAGCCATATGGACCACATGTAGTACTACCATTTAGGTACTTTTATTATAGAGTAAATCATGTTCCTGATAACGCATCTAGTAAAGTTATTTTGTGAATAAAGAATAAAAAACAACCTTAATATCGGTGGTTTGGTTTCGTATTATGTTGAAAGATTTCAGGAGTCGAGGCACGGCTGGTAGTTCGGCCCTAAATTCCCACCTTTGGATGTCAGAATGTTGAACTGTTGAATGATCTGGCCCAAAATCCAAACCAGCTAAATGGTATGTATAACTTCAATTGCACCATGAGAGTTTAACTAACAGTATATTTTTAGGATTTCGAAGCAATGGAGGAACAGGATGGAATCAGGTTTACCTTGAATATGGTTCCATCCACTCATGAGGATGCACTGAAATGTGTCGTTCCTTATGCTGCTGTTTATAAACCATTGGCCGATAAAGAGGATCTTAAAGTCCTAAACTCGGAACCTGTGATTTGTAGGAACAGTAAATGTAGAGGAGTATTAAATCCATATTCATTTATGGACTATTCCTCTAAATCGTGGACTTGTCCATTGTGCTTTACTCACAATGCCTTCTCCCCTGACTATGCGTACTGTTCCCCAGATTCTCCTCCAGAAGAGCTGACGATAGAAAGCTCCACGGTGGAGTATATTTTACCTAGGATGGCAGAAGTGCCCCCCATTTTTCTGATGGTCGTGGATACCTGTCAAGATGAAGAGAGTTTGAAAGCTTTGAAAGATTCGTTGCTTGCATCATTTGCACTTCTTCCACAGAATGCTTTGGTAGGATTTATAAGCTATGGGACAGTTGTTCATGTTCATGAACTAGGTTTTGATAATTGTATAAAGACCATTGTATTCAATGGACGAAATGAGTATTCTACTGCTCAAGTTCTGGAAACACTTGGATTCCATGCAGCCGACCTTAGGCCTGGTAGAGGTATGGCCGGTAATAAAGCATCCGTCGGTACTCTTAGAGTCGCCGCACGGTATCTATTACCTATTGCAGAGGTGGAATTTGAACTCACCAATACAGTGGAACAACTTCAAGCAAATCCGTTCAATGTGGGACATGACATGAGAGCAGAAAGATGTACTGGAGCAGCATTAAATGTTGCACTAAACCTACTAGAAGGTGCATTTCCTGACAATGCAGCTCGTATTATGCTTTTTGCAGCAGGGCCTTGTACCATTGGACCAGGACTTATTGTGGATAGGTTTTTGAAAGAGCCGATAAGATCTCATCATGATATTGATGATGAAAATCATAGTGCAAGGCACTACAAATCGGCATGTAAATACTACGAAAAGCTCGCTAAAAGAGTAACTGCTTCAGGATTCACAGTAGATATATTTGCTGGCTGTTATGATCAGATTGGACTGAATGAGATGAAGTATTTGCCTCAGAAAACTGGTGGTGTCATGGTACTTACTGACTCATTCACCACTGTTATCTTTAGACAGAGTTTCATTAGACTTTTCAGTCTTGATAATCAAGGATTCTTAAATATAGCATCTCTTGGAACTTTGACTGTAAGAACCTCGAAAGAACTAAAAGTAGCTGGTCTTTTGGGCTCCGCTTGTAGTCTTGGAGTACGTGATCATAATGTTGCAGAAACAGAAGTTGGAATTGGTGGAACCAGTCAATGGAAGCTTTGTGGAATTCGTCCAGCTACTAGCTATGCTCTATTTTTTGATGTGGTCAGTAGAAATATGCCTATGTTGTTAGGTAACGCAGATATCCCTAAAGCTATCATCCAATTCACCACATATTACTTACATTCAAGTGGCATGTATAGGCTCAGGGTTACTACTGTTGGAAAACCTATATTTGTAGGAAATGAGCTTGCTTTTAGACAGTCATTTGATCAAGAGGCTGCTGCATCTGTGATTGGAAGAATGGCTATCGATAAAGCTGAAAATGGTACACCTTTAGCAGACATTATAAGATGGGTTGATGGTCTATTAATTAATTCATGTGAACGCTTTGCTGAATTTATTAAAGATGTGCCTAGTTCATTTAGGCTGCTACCAGAATTCACCTATTTCCCGCAGTTTATCTACCATCTACGAAGATCACAGTTTCTTCAGGTTTTCAATAACTCACCAGATGAAACTATTTATTATCAGCATGTATTTTCACAGGAAGATGTTACAAACAACTCTATTATGATACAGCCTACATTGACAGCATACGAAATTGATAAAGAGCCTGAACCAGTACTCTTAGACATTGTTTCTGTCTCCGCAGATAGGATTCTATTATTGGACACGTTTTTCCATATTCTCATATATCATGGAGAAACAATAGCTGCTTGGAGAAAGGCTGGATATCAAGATCTACCGGAATATGAAAACCTTAAAAAGTTGTTGGAAACGCCACGACTGGACGCAGCGGAACTGCTTACTGATAGATTCCCATTACCGAGATTTATTGATACAGAAGCCAGGGGTAGTCAGGCTCGATTCTTATTTTCGAGATTGAATCCATCTAAATCAAATGCATCGGATCCTTATGCTAGTATTAATGGAGATAGGGTTCTTACGGATGATGTTAGCTTACAAGATTTTATGGAATACTTGATAAAGTTGGTTGTTTCAGGTAACGGGAAGTGAAATATGTTATAACCAAAAGACCATAACCAAGTAGTAAAATAGAAGAAAAAAAGCAAAAAAAATTCCAAGTAGATAAAAGAAAAAGTAATGAACAATATTATTAGTAGTTGATACTATTTATAGTCGTCGATGTTCCAAAATTTAGGGTATTGGAAAATTCATTGCCTGTTTGGTTTGGTTTGGTTTGTTTCTATGTTTAGCTATCCGCGATGACCGGTGGTTTTCCTAATTGGGATATGAAATTGATGCTAGCTAGATATATTTTGCAAGTAAGAACTGTACCATAGAAATAATGAGATAAATAAATTAACGTATCAAGGTATTTATTGTATATTAAATGGGATTTCTGAATATATGTAAGTTTCAGCTATCTTTTTACATTTTTATTTATGGAATTTGAAGCTTTCACTAAAGAGAGTGGCTTGTGTCCAGTTTAGGAAAGGATATGCCCCAAAGAGGCAATGACATCATGAAGCTACCTGGCGATAAGGGTATCACTACTGTAAAGCACAAATTCTTGTAAACTGCATAAAATGATTTTTATATACCGGTAATAGAATCTCCAATAATAGATACCAAGTGGTTTCGGTCTGCTCTAAAATAAAAAATAATATTCTATTGTTTTCTTTGTTACAACATACAAACTTGTTGACCCTCCCTAGTCAAACAAACAGTCTGGTGATCATCTATTTGTAGAACTTTTCGTCAAGTGGGTCAAGTAGAAAAGCTTAGTGGGTTTAATATTGTTTGGTGCCTCTTGTTCTGCGAATTAACGTTCACCCAATAACTTTTATGGATCCTTCTTCTATATCGTTTATTATTTGATCAAACCATTATAACATATCTATCTCTCTGAATTGTTCTGCTAGTATCTTGAGTGGACACAGTTTCTCACCACGTTTATATAAACTTCTTGGCGATCAGATCGCCATTGATTCGTCTCAGCCGGGAAGGTTTGTTCCGACATTGTTTCTTAGGAAGTTTCAGAGTGTGGCTGGGTGGGTAATACGTAACTAGGAACCGGAATCTCTTGGTTTAGAATCAAACCGCTCGTAAAAACCCCAGGCAATTAGAAACCTATTTTTTTCTTTAATTAGAAACATTTCCAACAAGTCATTCTAGTCAAAGTGATATATCATTAATATTATTGTTTGCTAGGTCTTGTTTTGCTTTGCCTTCAGTTTGGGTTTCTTTTCTTTGTGTCTTTTGCTTTTTGCTTTTTGCTCCGCAACGCCGCAACCTGCCTAAAACAAGATACATTACCACCGCCTGTCTACTAACAAGGAACACACAAAAGTTGCGTGTATTCTTCTCTCCGTTAAATCGTCTGGTTTCACTTTACACCTTTGCCTATCTTTATAACATTCATTGCAGGTCTTTTGAATAATATTGTCATTGTTTCCATTTCTTTCAGATACAATGCCTTTAAAACTATGGAAGCGCAAGAAACCCAGTCCAAGTACCAGGCCCGATAACAATGCACATAGCAATTCTTCCGAAGCTTCCTCAGGCACTATGAGCGGAAAGAGAGTAAAAGACCGAGCGCCACGGTTTTTTCAGGTCAAATACCCGGTTAAAATGGCTCATGATGGTGATGATATTGGTAAGTATATATTTATGTGTTGACTAGCAAGTCTTGTTGTGGTTGATCAAGATGAGCATCTCAAAGTGGCCCGCCCGATGATGGATGGTTGTACAGTCACTGATATCATTCGACTCGTTCACAAAAATCATATAAATCATATTCCTTACTAACATTCTAGATGATGCAGCCTATATTGATGATGGTGAACCTTTATCTCTAGATGAAGAAGTTTCTTTGCATCATGCTGGTCAATACCACAATCAAGCTACGGATTATTCCCTTGTACAATCTGACTATCGTCCTTCTGTCAAAAAATTATCTTCAGTACCTACACCGACGGGAACTTTATCCATTGATTCTATTATGAACACTACTCCAGAAGTTTCTTCTTCGTCTTCTTCCTCATCCCTTAGAAATGCCAAAATTGGCCGACGACTAAGCAGCAGACTGAGTTTTATCGGAATAGCTGGGTCTTCTTCTACCACAATGATGCCTATACCTAAATATACTGCGACTGATTCTAGTACCAATAGCAGTAGCCGCAGTAGTAGCTTCAATCAGCTTGAGGCCTTGCCTCCAAAGACCCCTTTTGCTGGCAAAAGCGGCAGATCAAGTCCTGCTTCTGGCTCATTACACAGTTCATTGGATAGAAATGTCCGGTATTCTTCATCTGCGAGCCCGTCTGCGAAGTCCTCACCAGATCCTCAAGCCGGCCCTAACAATACTTGTCAGTCAACGGAATCCGACATCAACAAATCTACGGATCAATCTGTTTCTTCAGCTCACATTAATAACAGGAGAAATTCACATATGAAAAATCCTGGTGTCATGGAATCCAGTGCTGCTATCCCTATAATGAATACTACATCAGCTCTACGGCCCATCTCACCTACCAGCAGTTCAGATACATCCACAGGCTGTTTATCTGGCCCAGGAGATGATATTATTTCTCATAAAAATACGGCATCACCAGCATCGTCCATGATATTTGAGCGTAATGTTCAATTGGACAATGATAATATGCCTGCTCATTACCAAACAGAAGATTCCATCCCTCCGGTTTTGGACGCATCTACCAATGTAATAACTGATCCTTCCATTGATCCCGACGAAATCGAAATCGTGTCTATGAAATCTAGAGGTTTATCGATATCTCATCCTCTTGATGTTCCTACAGATTGCACAACTTTAAAGAACTATCCTTCTGGTAGTAGCCATTCCTTTGGTGACAAACATGTTCTAACTTTCTACTCTTATGCAGACATTTTATCCTCTGAATCTGCACTCAAAGGTAATACATCTACTGGAACTGATATCTATGGATCTTTCTCTGGATCTTTCTCTTCTTCGGCATTAGACCCCTCAGCTCCGATATCATTACCTGATAGTTCCGACTTGATGTCTGTATTATCTATGGGTGAGACACTCAGACGTAATAATGATGAAATTGCTTCTGTGCCTGCTGCCTATGCCTAGGAAAAAGAATTAATCTTTTCAATCCATGTTTGCTCATTTCTGGTTTTATTTGAGCTCTCTCTCTGCATTCAACCAAATATATTTATATATATATATTTATATATATCCTTTTTAATCATTTGTTTCTTCAAAACTACAAATAATTCTTTTTGTTAGCAGTTCGTACAAATGATCTCTGTTTCCATTCAAGATCAGCATTCTTATTCTCAATGGTTCCTAATCTCAATTCATAAAGTTTCATTTCGAATCGAGGACCCATTTCTGATAATTCAACACCATTTCTAGTTTTCACATAAACATGCTGTCTAACACTAATATAGTCGTTCTCATTAGCAAATGTAATAACCCTTGAACTGTCCTTCTTTACTCCAGGGGGGAACAAATGCTTCAAAACAGTAACCACTCTTTGTCCTAAGGGAGAGTTAAAATTCTCAAATATCAAATGAGGATATACTTCGGATTGGTTACCGAGGTTCGGAAGATCATGTCGAAGAACGACATTATGCAATGAAAAAGATGCTGTAGGTCCGTGAGGAAAGTGAGAAACCGTGAGAGCACTTGGCACACCTCTATGCTCATGTAACACGACAATATCAGTGACACCTGAGGTTTGACATGCACTAACCAATGAAGGCAGAATGGTATTACCTCGGTTTACTTTCATTGATGTAGGGAAGAGAAGCTTCACTTCCTTGGCAAACTGTGCCAATCTAGAGCTTTGATTTCGACTCGTGGTGATGACTACTTTAGGATCTTGAATACCACTCATTGCGCTATATTCATCATCTATCTGCTCTTGTAAACTTTCATCGAATCTGAAGTCTTTTGTGAGTTCCTTGTCGTCAGCTAATTCTTTGGATAGAGGTTTGCCAGAAGCTAAAGCAGCCTTCAACTTCTGTCTCTTAAGAGCAAGTCCACTTTCTTGCAAAGAAAGGGCCTTCTTATATAAATATTCCCTTCTCTCTCTGGCTCTTCTACGTAACATATTAACGGTGGTTTTGGGTATGCAAAATGGGTTGAGTTGGTGGTGGTAAGTTAGTATTTCCCTATGTCAGAAAAATATTTTTTTGTCTGGCAGAAAAAAAAAAAAAAAAAAAAAAGGCATTAGATAAGCAACATGTGAATGCTTATATAATATTATGAAATTGATCAAAACTCCAGACCTCTTCATTGTTTTACAGTTATATATATAATTTATATATAATTTATATCTATTTATATATCTATTTATATATCTATTTATCTCTCTACAATTGATATATACTATCGTTAATTTAACTTTGTTATTACTTCTTTACCCATAACTGCTCTCTTCACTCAAATACCTGCTTATCAATATTGTATGTTCCCTGATGATCTAACAGAAAACAACTTCAAAACATCTTAATCAAAGTATTATGCATTATATTTATCTGTGACAAGCTCTAAGTAATTTTCACATACAATTGAGTTCTTTTTTTATACTTTTAGCTTTATCATGGAACAAGTAGCCCTGAGTATACGTGCTCACATCTTTCTTCTCGTACCTGACATCTGCCAGCCAATTCACGATTAATTATCTGAAAAAGAAAGAGGTGTTTGTCCAACGAATGCCGGGTTTTTACTTCACCAACTACTCTCGAAGCTTTTTCTAAACAGATTTGCATCAGGGGCCAACTTTAAAGAACATTTGTATCGTTTCAACAGTAACCACAGAAACCCTATGAACCGTGCTTAAACAATCTTGTCATTTTATAGTCTCCTTTTTGTTGTTGTTGTTGTCTACGTTTGTCCCTGATACTGTAGATATTACCCATACCGGTGAGAATATTTTTCCACTCTTGGTTCAGAACTCCGCGACGATTTTGCCTTTACTTTAAAACCACCGACAACGACTACAACAAAAAACTTAGTTTGGTGTGGAAATTATAAGAATCTGGTGAAAAGGAATATGGGGAGATTAGATGGTGATAACGATGACCTTGAGTCGGTCACGTCGGATGTGCTTTATCAAGGAAGATCGGACTCATGGCGCGGTGCGCTTGCTTCACAATCTCAGAGAGATGTGAACTCTTTGGTCCAAGACTTTATCGCACAAGACAATTACGATGACTCACACTTCGTTCCCTTACCTCATGATGCGCTTGATATGGAGCATCTTCCTGATCATGCCTGTAGCTATTGTGGACTTCACAACGCAGCCTCTGTTGCCAATTGTGTGACCTGTGGTAAATGGTTCTGCAACACTAGAATATCCACTAACAATAGAGGCACTGGAACCTCTCATATTGTAAATCATTTGGTGCGAGCAAGACATAAAGTTGTTGCTCTACACGCTGATTCACAGCTGGGTGACTTAACTCTCGAATGTTACAATTGCGGTAACAAAAACATATTTATGCTTGGCTTCATCTCTGCTAAAGCTGATAGTGTTGTGGTTATTATATGCAGGAATCCATGTGCCCAGAAGTCTACTGGAAAAGTTCTCTGGAATGTTGATGACTGGCAACCTCTTATTGAAAACCGCTCTTTTCTCGATTGGGTTCTGTCACCTTCTTCTGAAAGAGAGCAGCTAGATTCGAGACCCATCAGTTCTAATGATATTAATAAGCTCGAAGATATTTGGCGGACAAACTCTGAAGCCACTCTAAATGATATATCTCAAGCTGAGGAAGATGCCAAACATTTTGAACGCGTAAAACTACGTTATGCTGATGGTTATGAGTACCAACGGTGTTTTGGGCCTCTTATTACATTGGCTTCTGATTATGAAAAACAGTTGGTCAACGGGCAAAAGCAAAATGATGTAACCATTTCGTGGGATATTGGTGTGAATCACCGATATTATGCTACGTTTGTATTATCCGACTACCTGGGATCTTCAAGCGATTTGAAGATCAGCATCGGTAGTGTAGTTAATATTACATTTGAGGGTTTTGGACCGTCATGGACTGGCTCAGGTTATGTTACAAAAATACCTGATGCTATGTCTGAGGAAGTTACAGTTGAACTAGAATCTTCTAAGAAGCATCCACCAACTCAATACAATGATAACTACATGATTGAATTTGAATGGTCCGATGTCAACTACAGTCGAATGCAACACGCTTTAACCAGTTTTGCTACAGATGAAACTTCGGTTTCCTCTTATGTATATCACAAACTGATGGGCCATGATGTGGATGACTTCACACTGGATATCAAAGTCCCAAAGTCTCTCTCTGCTCCTGGAATTGCTGAGCTGAATTCATCGCAGATCAGCGCTATCGAAAACGTTTTAAAGCTTCCATTAGCTCTTATACAAGGTCCTCCCGGTACAGGTAAAACTGTTGTGTCTACTACTATTGTATTCCAACTTTTCCAAATGTATCAAGAACCTGTGCTTGTATGTGCGCCTTCAAACGTAGCGGTGGACCAACTAGCCGATAGAATTTCCAAGACCGGTCTTCGTGTTGTCCGAATGACAGCTAGAACAAGAGAAGCTGTTGACAGCAGAGTTGTTGACCTGACCTTACATGAGATGGTTCGTAGCGGTCGAGGGCTCCCATCTAAGAAACAAACTATTTTTGGAAAACTCTGTCAGTTAAAGGAGGAGCTCGGTGGTCTTGACAAAAAGGATGGCGATAAATATTTTAATCTCCTTCGTGAGGCAGAAATGAGTGTGCTTAAAGGTGCTGATGTTATATGTTGTACGTGTTCCGCTAGTGGTGATAAGAGACTTAAGAGCATGCGATTCAGAGCCACGCTTATTGATGAGAGTACTCAAGCTACTGAGCCTGAGTGTTTGATTCCTATTGTTCATGGCTGTAAACAAGTTATTCTTGTAGGAGATCATAAACAATTGGGGCCCGTAGTAGGAAGTCGACAGGCTAGTGGGTTGGGGCTCAATCAGTCTATGTTTGAACGACTGGTTGTTCTATCAATGAAACCTATCAGGCTAACGGTACAATACCGAATGCACCCGTCTCTATCGCTTTTCCCCAGTAATATGTTCTACGATGGTGCGCTACAAAATGGTGTCAGCGAAGAACAAAGAACTCGTCCTCATATGAAGTTTCCATGGCCAGTTCAGAATAAGCCAACTTTCTTTTGGGCCAACGTGGGTCTTGAGGAAATTTCATCTTCAGGAACTAGTTATTTGAATCGTTCTGAGGCTGTCAAATGCGAGAAAATTATATCAAAGCTATTGGAGTTGAAGGTGGAACCCTCACAGATTGGTATTGTCACCCCCTACGAAGGTCAACGGGCATATATCACGCAGCATCTTCTCAGTGCTGGGTTAACCAATGAGGATGCAGTTAAAGAGATTGAAATCGAGTCTGTCGATGCTTTCCAGGGTCGTGAAAAGGACTATATTATTTTGTCATGCGTTAGATCCAATGACTCTCAAGGTATCGGTTTCTTGAGCGATGCTAGGCGAATGAACGTTGCCATTACTAGAGCTAAATACGGCCTGATTGTGTTGGGAAATCCTCGTGTTCTTTCCACAAATGCATTATGGGCACATTTTCTTAGTCACTACCAGGAAACCAAGTGCCTCGTTGAAGGACCTTTAAGCATGTTGCGAGAAGCAACTGTTCGATTGAATAAGCCTAGAATCTCTTCTGCTGCTCTGCGAGGGAAATATGGTTCTGAATCACGACAAAAGGAGCATGAATTTCTGGAACGACAGGCGGATGCTGCGTTCCATGGCTTGAATGTGTCAAATGGATACTGGCCGTCGATTAATGTTCCCTCCAGCTTTTCAGTTGATGATGACGATACACTGAGCTTAAAGAGTCTGCCTCGAGATGGACCACCTCTTCAAGACCTAGGATCTTCTGTGATAGGCTCTTCAGCGGGTGGATTTGCTTATGGCTTTGCAAACAATTTTGCTGCTGATGACTTTTGGTCCAAACATGTGGGTGCTCAAGCTGAAACTTTTGACAGAAAGCAACGACTTGCACAGAATAATGAGGAAGCTGGACGTACAAAACTTGGCGGCAGTATGTCTGACAGAATGAACCAACTAAGTAAGAGCTTGGGTCAGACTGCTGATGACCTGGTGCTACGACAGTATGCTGTTGCTGATGAAGAACAGGAAGAAGCTGATGATGACGATGATGTTGCAAGTGTCACATCCAGCTTTGCTCAGAAAGTTCAACTATACGACTAAATGAAATGGCAAAAGATGGAAGTTTATGTATATGTACCTATATGATATAGGCAATCGACTCGTTTTGAGTACGAATTTCTGCCTGCGATGTTGTTTTACGACAATTGTCAGACTCTCTGTGGACGGATAAAATCAGAGTTTTGTCACAGATGGTGAATGGCCAATAGCTATTCAGTTCTGACTGACTTGCATCTAATGTTTGAAGTCGCATAATGAGCTATACTATACTATCTGGACCCGTATATGCGCATTTATCTGCGGTGGATGTTTCAGGAAAGCTTATTCAAAATACCGGGCAATAACAGTGAAATCGGGACCTTTATGGTTGAAGATGCTATGCAATGACATAATTTGTGGCGTAATAACCACCTTAGCAGAGCTTACGTAGATGCAGCACTCATTGGTCTTCGTATATTGAAGCGAAGAGAATTGAGGTGCAATGTTAGGGGAGAAACAAATACCTGGGAATCGGGATGACACAATATTACATAGATTAGTGAAATTCGTAATAAACTCGACTATTTCTTAATTCTTCTGGTTGTCTTTTTTTTGGTTTCGGCTATCTGGTTCGGCTTCGTTTTGTTGGCTTCCATTTGCCTCTCTACTGTACTGATGTCTCCTTGTTGCTAAATTAAAGTTCTAATATTAAGGGGTAACAAATCGATCTGCAACCCGAAATCAGGGGGCCAAAAAAAAACCTTATTTAGGAATCAGTTTTTGTGCCTTAGTTTGCTGGAAGAAACCAGCATTTGTGGCGTCTATATCTAGCTCGATAGCTCTTCTAATGTCACTGTTTCAAGTTTCCTTGCAGATTAATCTGCTGATACTGATGATCTCTGCCATATCTGGACTCCTTTTAATTTGTGGTTAGAGGGGCCTGCAGATCACCCACTTTTAGAGCTGCTTTGGGCCACCTTGAGCAGCTCAAGAAAAACGGCTTTTTTGGGGGGTTTCACTTCTACAGTTACTTTCCCGAGCTGTTCTGAGGTTATTTAGTGCTCTATTTTCTTTCAACATATTCTCTTCTATATTTGTCTTTAGAACTGTAACTATTGCTACTATATCATCCGTATTATAAGCATCTGAAAAATGGATCTGCCACTGTATATGTCCTCGACAGAATCGGCTAAACACCAGTCCCCTGAAGTATTGAATAGTCCGTTAAGCAGTTATTCCAAGAACTCTTCTGCTCCTGCCAGTGCATCACCGCCATCTTCGGAAACTTCTTCTGATTCCTCAACCGGCGGATATGCAGAAAAAAGATTCCCAGGAGTAAAGCTTCAGTTTCAGAAGCAAATGCAAGAGAACTGTTTGATAAAGGAAGATATTGCTGATTCTTTCAAGGGTATCAATTATTCTGAAGTCCGTAAACTGGCACCATCAAGTTTTCCTGCCGGTTATTCTACCCCTAGCTTAGGTAAACCTTATACTGCATGTCAACCTCAAACGTTGATACAAACACACAGCTGCAGAGATCACGCCAGCCAGAACACTACAATTCCTCAATTAGGTTCTCGGGGTAATACAGCTATAATATACAATCGAGATAAAGGTATCCCTTTATCTTCATTGAGTAAAGCCCTTCCTCCTACTCCTGATGAATCGAGTGGATCAGGTACAGCCACACCCACATCCACAGGCAGGAAGAACGGTAATCACAAATCGACCAAGATCAATATGAAAGACGCGGATCGAAATCTTAAAGAATCCAACCGTTACAGAAAGACTCTTAGTCAACATAGGTTTTTTTCTGAACCTGCCATGAAAAGAAAATCTCGTGGTTTATGGTTTTCTCCTAGTTCTTCTGACTCTCCACCAAGAATGGTTTCCTCAACCACTTCTCCCTCCTTGGCATATTATAACTCGCACAATCAACTACCTATCGCTTCAAGCCAGAGGAGTTATCTTCCGCATCACCGACGCCAGGGACGAGCTAAAACGGAGTCTTCCAGTAGAATAGTAAGGTCTTCAACTGCCCGAAACATGGACGGGAGTATTTCTCAGAGTGCTGCCAGTGAGTCTGCGGCTCCGTCGAAATCGCATCATCATTCTCAAGACAACTACAATGTTGACCCCAATTCAGGTTCCTTATATTCAACGTTAGAATCTACCGACTCACAAAATTCTAACTTGACATATTCTTCTGAATCGACCAAAGAGGATTCCAAAACCGGATCAACAGCTAGTGACAGTTGGCAATCATCCTTCTCTTTTAAACGGTATGATTGGAATACCCTAAAATCCAGATTAGAGGATGCTATGATAAAATTCGCGTCCTCCACAGAACCAGTAATAGCATTATGGAAATCCTCGGAGGATGACAACTGGAATGAGTAAGTTATTTTTAACCATGTTCTTTTTTTTTTTTTTAATTCTTGATTTCATTTCAACTAACACACTTTATAGAGGCATTGGACTGATAGATGAAGGCGGATCGCTAAACCTTATTCCAAAAAAGGGTGGTTTTGGCCAAACAGGAGGTAGTAATCTCACTCATACGGCTTCTGAAGATTTGAACGTGACTCCTATAGCCAGAGTGGTCATCCCAGACTTAAGATGTTGTACTCTTACTGCATCTCCTTCTCGAGGTTATATGGAATTGCTAGTTAATGCTTCACAAACGAAACATTTTAGGCTAATCATCAGTAGTAATACTGAAACGGATTATATTCGTTTATGTGCTGGTTTAATGGTCTGGACGAACCTAAAAACATCTGGCTTTCTTTCTAAAACGTTTATCCCTCCCATACCTATTGTTAACGATTCAACTTCAGGAAGAGAGGCAGCTTCTACAGACTTGATATCTCGTACTTCTATGCATCAGAGCAGTCCTCTAATGCAAGAATCAAGGTCAGCACCTCTGAGAAGCTCAACATTAAACGTGAAACATTCTCACTCAATAACCTCGCTAAGGTCTAATGCCAGCTCTTTACAAAGAGAAAAGAGTCTTGCCAAAGGTTCTTCTGGCAGTTCTACACCAGTTACACCAGATACGAGTCACCCTTCTCTAAATCCTGAGGGTTCAGATTCGCCAGGACTTTTGCGCTATTCTCTTTCACAAAAATCGGATGATGCTTTTGGAAACATTCATGGATCTTCAGGGGGAAGCATTTCCGAAACATCTGATCAAGAAGATCTGTTGATATCTCATTGCAAGGGATATTTTCCGAATTTAAAACAAAACAATGGCAGAATCAAAGGTTCTGTTGTTTCTTCAGCTGAGGAAAAGAAGGGAGCTCTTTATCGACCTGGTTCAGCATTCAAACTGGCCGAAAGTTGGATTAGCGTGACTGCTGTTCTTAGTAGATATGGACTATTACAAGTACTAGATGAGAAAACAGGCTGTCTGCTATATGAAGTGGAACTTCCCAGAATATTGTCCTCTAGTGTGCGCCAGATTGACTATACTTTGTTTGAAAACGCTCGAATCATCTATATCGAGGTTAAGAAAGGACTTGTAGCTAACAGTTCAACTTTCTTAGCTAGCTCTGCCGATAAAATGCCTGTGTATATTCACCTTTCTAATGAAGAACAATATGAAGACTGGTTTTCTTCAATTAAGGCTTTTACAAGGAAAAGAATATTTGCACCTACCACAGGTGATTTGACAGATGCGGTTAGAATTTCTAGAAGAATTGGATTATCTATCTTGGAAGGAAGGGTCTATGATTCGCTCAAGGAATCAAACAACCCCAACTCCGGTGTTGCTGCTGATATCTCGAATTACTCTCCATTCTTAGATTCATATGTGGAGGTTTCTTTTGAGAGTCAGACATGGTCTAGAACGCATGTAAGCTGGGGCAAGAAGGCGCCCATATGGAGGGAAGCATTTGTATTCGAAGACTTTCCTGTCGGTGTGCCTATGATAAAACTGACCATTAAACGAAGATTGGGATCACGGGCAAGTCCTTCTGTGGATCCCATTATAGGGCATTTATTTATTACTGAAACTACCTTGAAAGAGGCAAAAGGTACTCCACAATGGTATGAAGTTTCTAAAGGGGATTCTGTTGTTAACGAACCGAGTCTGCTTAAGTCGACGGAGAGAAACGAGTTTAAATTTTCTTTATACTTGAAGATTGTATATGAAGAGATATCTATTCTGTGTGGAGAGCACTACTCTGATCTTGAGATACTCTTAGATAATTTGCCTAGCAACACGGCACTACATCTCTCAAAATCACTAAATGATATTTCAGCAGTAGCTGATCTCTGTTTGCGATACTATTTAACTAAAAATATGGCTATTGGATGGCTTACAGGGTTGATCGAATCCGAAGTAGCTAACATAAGGTCACAAGTGGAAATTTGTGCCGGAGACTTTCGAAAAAATATCGAAAATACCTTGTTTAGAGGCAACAGCTTACTGACTAAGGCCATGGAAGCATATATGAGAATTGTTGGACGACATTACTTGGACGAGGTAATTGGAACCTTTGTTCGGAAACTGGTCGAGAACAGAGCGTTTTTGGAAATTGATCCGGATAAGATAGTTAGGACAGCACAGTACATCTCAGCGAAAGGTTCAAAGTCAGTGGACGAATTTCTAGTGGAAAATCGGAGGAAACTCAAGCAATACATGCAGTTCTTGTGGGCATTGATAAAAACTTCTTTGGACGATATGCCTTTTTCATTCCGAATTCTTTTTAGTAATCTCCGAAAATCCATCTACAAGAATATCTTTGCTGGCTCGGCACAGAAATCACGCGATAGAGCTGAAAAAGATGCTATCATCAACAATGCTGTTGCAGGCTTCCTGTTTCTTCGATTCTTCTGTCCTGCTATCTTGAATCCGAAACTTTTCAATCTGGTCAGGGTTCAACTCACTCCACAGATCCAAAGATCACTTACATTGATCACCAAACTTACTCAGGGTTTTGCAAACCGTGTTACATTTGGCCAGAAGGAGCCTTGGATGGTTCCCATGAATGAGTTTATGGTTGAAAACGGTGGACATCTGCTGAGTTTCTTTTCAAGTTTGACTTTATCTGATGTTGATGAACAAACTCTTGCAAAAAGAATGGTTTATGCAAAGCCGGACGGAAAATGGGATGTGTCTAAATTTGAGGATCGTCGTATGAAGCAATCTCCGGTAGAGTTGCCTATGAATGATCATCTGAGTAATCCCTACCTTATCGATCGGTATGAGTGTTTGCAAAAGTTAGTGGATCTGTGGAATGTCAAAAAGGGTGACTCTACTATTAGCAGTCTAACTGTAGAGGAGCTACCTCTCGCGAAGATTCTTACTGCAATTTTTCAGACAAAAATTCATATCTCTAACAAACTGAACCAGCCAGAGCAATTGAAATTGAATGACATTCGCAAACTCGTTGCCAATATCAGCTTGAATTATAGTAGCAGTACAGGAGATATATCATTGTCCTCTGCAGGTTTTCTCCAGGAGCATCAAAATTCTCAAAAGGAAAATTTATCCAGCAATGGTGATCAAGTCTTTGTTAAACTCTCATCTAAAGAAACTTCGTTTGAGACGAAAGAGACGAAATCTCCGGATTTGGTTGATATGCATGAGAAGTTCATGAAAATGAACACAAATTCCAAGGAGAAATCACCCTTCAAAAAGAATCGCTGGTCGACAAAGTTATTAGGCAAAAAGACGTGAATAGCTTGTAAATAAGATGCATTTGTTATTATATATATCCAAAACCTTAAAAGTTTTGAGTCATGAAATGGTTTTTGTTGCGCTTTCTGTATTTTTTAGACTACCATCCGCGAGCGTGATAGTTGAAATCGGCATTGTTGTATTCCATATCCTCTTTCCATGATGCTTGATTATCGTTCGATCCAAAGATAGAAGATCGAATATTAGAAACCCCTGTAGAAGTATGGCTTCTCCTCAAAGATTTCGGTACACTCTCACCATTCTGTGCGGCCTGCTTTTCTTGAGGATTGTGTCGTGAGCCGCCAGCATAGCTGAGATTATTCGTTCTTTGCCTTTCAAATAGAAGGTTCTTCTTTAATGACTCCGACAATTCACTGGCCAACATATTTCTCCTAGTTGTCTTTGGGGACATGGCTTCTGCAACTGACACCATAGACTCACTGGTTGTGATTGGTACTGTATAGTTCTTAGTTACAGCAGTATGTGGCATTCCAACAAGATTAGAAGGCAGACTCTGCTGGTCTGGACTTTCAGAAGATGTCTTTATGGCGCTAATAGGCCTCTTAATGTCTAAAAGTGCTGGGTTGGCAATCTGTGGCTCGGCTGCTTTGCTTAGAGAGTCGACTGGAGTCTTCTGAGTACGCTTGTCCTCCTCCATATCCTTCTGTTGTTGAATTATTTCAGGCTTGTTCAGGAAGAGCGAAGATAGTAGAGATGACTTTATCAAAGGTTTCTTGATCGTTTCATCTTCCTTAGGTATAAGTGACTTTTCATCAAAAGAGTAGTCACTTTCTTCATCCACAGAATCCCATGCGGACTCATCTTCGGGATTTTCTTCATTAGCACCCATGTCATCAGATATTACAGGCACATCCTTGACAGTGTCATACCTCGCCTGAAGCTTTGTCGAAAAGACAGATGAAGACCGCGATTTAGCAAATAGTGACACTGGTCGTGATGCAGTAGTTGATTTGTCGCCTGTGTTACTAATGGAACTACTTGAAGCACGGGCTGAAGGTCTCGCCGTGGAATCATTCGTTGGTGATAAACTCGGGTCCTTTCTTACGACATCCAGGGTCGCGATACTGTCATTGTGTTCATTGGATGACAAGCTCTCTGCTTCATCTCCTCCATAGGGCTCGCTGTCTGACGGAGACGACTCAATAAAAAACATATTCTCTCTAGCAATCTTGTTTGGTCGTGCTTTTGTCGCTTTGAATAAGTTAGATGGCGATGATGTCTCTGTGTGCTCTGAAGCAAGATCAGACTGACTCATAGTTTTGTCTTTGACGGTCTTTTCTTTAGAAGCATTCTTCTCCGTAGCATCAGCTAGAAGTGTACTCCTATTGACAAACGATACGGATATGTGCGAGGGAGAAAACCCTCTTACAATCGAAGTAAAGGTAGCATTTCTTCTGGGCTTTCTCTCATCAAGATCATCATCATCATCAGCATCACGAGGTGCACGAACATCCTCACTTTTTGCAGAAACCAAACTGCTGTCATTACCAGCAGGTGTATGATTAAAGTAATTGGAGCTCTTTTTACTGAAAAGTGATGGCCTTTTTTGCTGTTGTACTGGTGGGTTGAAATTCTGGAACGTTTGTTTCTTTTGAGGGGAGTTGTGAACAGACGATTCCTGCGCAATAGAAGGTAAATCTATAATTGACTGAGACGTAACAGCTTGTGCAGCCTCAGCGAAATGTTTTTGAGCTTTTTGTTGACGCTTGGTTTCCCATAAATGCTTCCAATAGACCTCATCATCATTCCCAGGACTAAATAATGAGAGCAGATGCTGAATCTGGGCATACGAAAGTCTGCTATTATTGGTGGCAAGACTCGGTACTTTTTTTTTGGTTTTAGCAGAAGAAGTAGTCAATGGCGTTAGAGAGGTCAACGAAGTAAGGCTCCTGTTGTTGACGGACCTGGGGTTAACTGATTTATGAGCAAGGCTCGACGACGGATTTGCTGCATCTTTGGCTCCACCTTTTCGCCTAGGTCTGCCATTAACCAAACTTCCTGAAGACGAATTCCTCCGTATTCGTGGTCTAGGTGAGGACGATCGATTATTGTTTGAAAACAGCGACGTAGTGCTGCCGTTTTTGAGTATTGGCTTAACAGATTTAGCATGATGTGATTGTGTATGTACACTGTCATCATCAGCATCGCCATCGCCATCGCCATCTGCAAAGCCAACCGGCTCTGAAAAATATGAGACCGGTCTTAGCCTTGGTTTCTGCTTTGTTTTGTTTTTGTGTGGCTTTCCATCGGCTGTCAGACCGTCTGACGACGCTAATGATGACATTGATTCTCGATCTATGGAGTGGAGAACATCTCTATTCCAAAGCCTCCAACTCATATTCTCCAGACGCTTACCGTTGTCTATCAAGTCCGAGCATTTAGTAAATGCAGACCATAGAGTGTGGATAGTAGTAGGATCATTAGGGTCCATGTGTGTGATATTAGCGGCGCTCAGAGTCAGAACTGGCAGCTGTTTGTGATTACGGAGATGGTTGTTATAACCACTACCTCCACTGTCTCCAGCATCACGAAACTCTGCCATGATATGCACAGTCTAAGAAACAACAAAGAGATTACCGCTGACGCAGAGTCTCGTAGTGCTCTATAGTGCTCAGAATAGCTTTAGATTTGCTGCTATGACTAGGCTGATAAAACTGTAAGAAACCAAAATAAAGACCCAAAAAAGAAAAACCGAACAGGCTGAGAAACTCCGCTCGAAAAGCTTGGTCACATGGGTGAGTGTGTGCGCCTTTGGGAATAACTCCGCACGGCTTTAACTTGACTGGAAAAAAGGCGGGGTTGTACTATGGAGAGGTGAACATTTGAAGGCAGAACAATATTACGAAAGAGAGACTAAATTTATGGTAATTTTGTTTAATTTATGTATGAGATAGATTCTATAAACAAACCAAAGTTTTTGTGTTTTTTTGTCGTCCTTATGATCAGTTAAGGTTTATGTTGTGTGTAGTAGTAGATTATCAGATGACAGCAGCTTAGAGCAAGACATTCCATGGCAAGCATACTAGCCAAGGAAAAGAATCAACGAATTCGAATATACTGCTATAAGTATTACGTAAGCTCAATTCTGGATTATCTCAGTTATTGCTAGGTTATTTCTCGATTTTGACTGGCAATGTTATATCCAAGTTATTTTGGTTCATGATTAATCCCGTGCTTCACTTATAGCACTTAATTAGTCCCTACACTTAGATATATGATTGGAATTAAAACAAGGGATTAATATAACGACATTAGCAGCAAATAAAACTGCTTTCACAACATAGATAACAATTATGACCATATGTCCAAATCCTTTATACAATCACAAATAATATAACTATAGGTATATATATATGCTGATATTGAATTTAATAGCTTGGTGGGGGAAAATCATAGACACAATCATAGACACGGATAACCGAGGCAGAATAATGACAACCATAACTATCAATTGGTTCACAAGAAGACACATTACTTTCCTTTAACCCAGCTAGATACTTGTTCAAGATAACCTTTGCTCTTTTCATTAGCTTTATCACTCTCTGACTTCAGTTTCTGTGTCCATTCAGTAACGCTTTCAGAACCGGACTTTTTCAAGCCATCCAAAGAATCATTCGTCTTGGATTGTAGGTTCTTTGCAGATTGCTCAGCTGAAGCATAGGCACTTTTAACATTGCCTTCCGCCTGTTTATACTGACTCTGAGCATCTGTCTTCAACTTATTTGCATCCCTTTGAGCAGCGCCACTAACCTTGTTCCAATCTTGTTCAATAAGTACTTGAGGCTGCGTACCAGTGGTTTGGCTTCTATAGAAATAAAAAGCACCGCCAGCAACCAGTGCTGCAGTCAAGAATTGTGCAGTTTTACCCATTTTGTAATTATCTCGTGTTGTCGTCCAAATATTATACTTTCAATTGAGAGCCAATGAATATGTTTATATGTGGATGACAAGAAGTAGCAATCGAAGCACGCTGCGCTTAACACAGGAAGCTTAAATTGCATTAGGTACGGCGGAACTGGCTGCTTGAGCCGCACGATGACCTCAATGCGATGTAAACGGTGGTGGTACTACACCCACCATTTAGTGTGGAGATATCACGGAGACAATGATTATAACCCAAAACTTCTAAAATAATCCGATTGAATAATTAGTCCGAATTTATCATACAAACACGCTCATTTAAAAGTATTAAAGATTTAAAAGTCTTTGAACTTCAATCCATTGGCAAATTATCAACACGTTCCCTCGGGTTGCTGTAGAAACGGAAGCAACAACTCTTTTGGGACGAAACCAATTCTGCTATCCACACAGAAAGAAATAAACATCACCAAAACTCACCTACCAACAACTAGTTATATCTACACGTCTGGCGATTTTCTCAGGGCTCCATAAAATAGTCAACATGTCTTCGTTTATGGATGATTCGGAAAATATCACACCACCATCTTCAAAGACTGCTGGTCGTCCTAAAAAACGTACTGTAGCGTATATTGATAGTGATGAAGATGAAGATGATAGTTTCAACATGGTCAACGGCGACGATGACGAGGATGAATTCTCAGGAGTAGACGAAATTATACCTCCTACTACTAAGAATAAAACAAAGGGGAAATCTTCTTCCGATATATTGTCCAGCAAAAAAACTGCTGCTTCTACTAAAAAGCCCGCTGCTAAAAAAGCGAAAACACCTCCTGTCACAGAACCATTGAAAGATCTAGACAATGTCGATGCACCTTCAAAATCGACAAAAAAAGGCGGCGCGTCTTCACAGTACCAGAAGCTTTCTCAGCTTGAACACGTACTGAAAAGACCAGATACGTATATCGGATCCATTGAGCACTTAGAATCCAAGATGTGGATTTATGATACCGATAGTGAATCAATGCGCTTCAAAACCGTGAATATTGTTCCTGGATTCTACAAGATCTTCGATGAAATTTTGGTAAATGCTGCTGACAACAAAATCAGAGATCCGAACATGGACACACTTAGTGTGGAAATCGACAGTGATACTAACAAGATCTCCATTTACAACAATGGACGTGGTATCCCGATAGAGATTCATGAGAAGGAAAAAATGTATATCCCGGAACTGATATTTGGTAATCTATTGACTTCAAGTAACTATGATGATGATCAGAAGAAAGTCACCGGTGGTAGAAATGGTTTCGGTGCTAAATTGTGTAATATTTTCTCTGTTGAGTTCACTATCGAAACTGTGGATAGTTCTCTGAAGAAGAAGTATGTTCAAACTTGGACCAATCACATGACTAATTGTGGAAAGCCTAAAATAACCAATGATTCTAAGTCAGAGAGCTACACAAAAATCACATTTAAGCCTGATTTAAATTTATTCCATATGGATCGTCTTGACGAGGACATGCTCGGTGTTATGATGCGACGTGTCTACGATTTAGCTGGTTCCGTTGCTGATGTCAAGGTCAATTTGAACAAGAAGCGTATCAAGATCAAGAATTTCAAAGGATATGTTGATTTATTTGTAAAGGCACTTCAAGAGCAGCAGCAAGAAGAGAACCCAGAAGAATCCACACAAACAGAATCTGCAAAACAACCTACTGTTGTGTATGAAAGAATAAACGACCGATGGGAAATAGCATTTGCTAAAACAGCTGGTACTGAGTTTCAGCAGGTTTCTTTTGTAAATTCTATTGCAACTACTTCTGGTGGTACTCATGTGAATTATATTACTGATCAGCTTATTACTAAGATTTCTGACCAGGTTAAGAAGCGTAACAAGAATAGCGCTGCTGTGAAACCATACCAGATCAGGAACCATTTATTTGTTTTTATTAATTCCCTCATTGAAAACCCTGCTTTTACTTCTCAGACAAAAGAGCAGTTGACCACTAAAGTAAGCGCATTTGGCTCAAAATGCCAATTGAATGATGTTTTCATGAAGAAAGTTTTCAATACCGGTATTCTAGATAGCATCTTCGAAGTTGCGACAAGAAACGCTGATAAAGAGCTCAAAAAAATGGACGGCGGAAAGAAAAAGCGTATAACTGCGTATGAAAAGTTGGATGATGCAAATAAAGCAGGCACTCGAGAGTCGCATTTGTGTACTTTAATTCTTACAGAGGGTGATTCTGCCAAGGCATTGGCCGTTGCAGGTTTGGCTGTGGTTGGTCGAGACTACTACGGTGTATTTCCACTTAGAGGAAAGTTGTTGAATGTCAGAGATGCTTCTCATGAACAGATTATGAAAAATGCTGAAATCCAAGCTATCAAGCAGATTGTAGGTCTTCAGCACAAAAAGCAGTACAATGATGTCGGTGGCTTGAGATATGGTCATATTATGATTATGACAGATCAGGATCATGATGGTAGCCATATCAAGGGTCTTATTATCAACTTTTTAGAAACATCTTTCCCTGGCTTGCTGGAGATATCTGGGTTTCTCTTGGAGTTCATTACTCCTATCGTCAAAGTTCGTGTTCTACGGGGGAAAAAAGTAATTAAGTCTATCCCTTTCTACACAATGCCGCAATACGAAGAATGGCGAGATACCGAGGGTAGAACATGTATTTGGAAGCAGAAATATTATAAGGGTCTTGGTTCCTCAGAACTCACTGAAGGGCGTGAATACTTTTCTGAGCTTCAAAAACATCAAAAGTACTTTGAACAGCTTAAGGCTGGAGATAAGCCGTTTATTGAGTTAGCATTCGGTAAAAGCAAAGCCGACGCTAGAAAGGAATGGCTTCGAAATTTTCAACCAGGGACCCATCTCGACCCAGATTTGAGCCAGATTCCGATCACTGATTTTATCAATAAAGAGCTGATATTGTTTTCTATGGCTGATAATATGAGATCAATACCAAATGTCATGGACGGCTTCAAGCCTGGCCAGCGTAAAATCATGTATGCTGTCTTTAAGCGAAACCTTACCACGCAAGTGAAGGTCAGTCAACTTGGTGGTTACGTCTCGGAAACCACAGCATATCATCATGGTGAGACGTCGCTAAATATGACTATTATTGGATTGGCCCAGGACTTTGTTGGTACGAACAACATATACCTTCTGATGCCCAGAGGTTCATTCGGCTCCAGAGCAGCAGGTGGAAAAGACGCTTCCGATCCTCGATATCCGTCTACAGAGCTGAATGAGCTGACGCGTATGATTTTCAATCCCAGTGACGACAGCTTGTTGAACTACTTAGACGATGATGAAATGACTGTCGAACCTGAATGGTATGTGCCAATCATTCCTATCATTCTTGTTAATGGTGCTGAGGGTATTGGAACCGGTTGGAGTACTCAGATCCCGTCGTATAATCCTGCTGATATTGTAGACAACTTGAAACGACTTCTGAATGATCAGGACATTGTTCCAATGACTCCTTGGTACAGAGGTTGGACAGGTTCAATTGAGCGTATGGCACCTGACAAGTTTCGTGTGAGCGGAATTGCCGAACAGATCGATGAGACTACAATCGAGATTACGGAGCTTCCTGTAAAGATGTGGACTCAAACAATGAAGTCGTTTTTGATGGATTCTCTGATTAAAAGTCGTGATCGTGCTGAAAAAGAATGGATAGAGGATTTTACAGAGGAGCACGGAGCGGGAATAAAATTTGTTGTGACGTTGAGCAAACCAGTTATGGAACGAGTGATTCAAGAAGGAATTTTAAACAAGTTCAAGCTTGTATCCTCTATAAGCACCAGTAATATGGTTGCATTTGATTCCCGTGGACGTCTGCGAAAGTATGACACTCCTGAGGCCATGCTACTCGAGTTCTACTATGTGAGACTGGAGTATTATCAAAAGAGAAAGGATGCATTATGCGATAAGCTTAAGGACCAACTGGATAAGTTAGCACAGCAGGCTCGGTTTGTGAAGATGATAATTGAGAAAACCTTGATCGTTTCTAATAGGAAAAAGGCCGAGCTTATTTCTGAATTGGAAAACCTAGACTTTCCAAGATTTGGTAAAGACGGCAAGCCTATATACCCTTCCAAACAAGCTATTGATCCAGACGCAGACATTACCATTGCGGATGTGAGCCAACATTTGGATGAAGAGATCGAAGATGAAGGTGCCACTATTTTGTCCACTGAAACAGGTGATGTTAATAAGCCGTCTTTGGCAACTTATGATTACTTGTTAGGAATGCCACTATGGAGTCTTACAAGGGAAAGGTACGAGAAATTGTTGAAACAGAGGGATTCAAAAGAGATTGATCTGACTATGATTTTGAAACGATCAGCAAAGGGCCTCTGGCTGGAAGATCTCGAGAACTTTTTGCCTCGGTGGGAAGAGTTTTTGCAGGAAGATCAGGATAAGAGAGAAGCATTAGTTGACCTTCATAATCCGAACAAGAAGAAGAAGAAGAAACGTCCAGCAAAGAAAGCCAAGACTGAGAATGAAGATGACGATGATGGAGATTTTAGTCCTAGTAAGAAGTCCAAGCCAAAGTCTAAATCCGCAAAGATTTCTATTAAAGATGAAGAAGAGAAGTCTGTGATCAAAACGGAGAACAAGTTTGCACCAACTTCCGGTATTACGTTTGGTTCTGGTAGCAATATGAACATCTTTGGTAGCCCTGTTAGTAAGGCGGATAAGCAAAAGCTAAGTAGTGATCCTACTAAGAAGCCCAGTTTTAAAGATCTCGCGGCAGGGTTCGACAAGGCGGCCTCAATATTCGGAGAAGAAACGTCTTTTGGCGAGAAATCTGGTAGTCCTGCTCCCCCTTCTCCTGTCAAAAGTATGTTCACATCAGAATCTCTACTACTAGATAGTGATGATGATATTTTTGAGCTTCCTAACGCAGCTGCTCCAAAGCCCAAGGATAATACGAAATTAACAAAGCCAAAAGTATCTAACAAATCTGCCGTGAAGTCGAAACCAAAGTCGAAATCAAAGTCGAAGTTGAAGTCGAAGTCGGAGTCATCTGAAAACGATGATGACTTGAGTGACGATGACAGCATTTCTATGGCACAAGATTTCAAGGAATCTACACCTATGACTACTCGAACTAGAAAACCAGCTACCAAAAAGGCTTATACTGTAGACTTCAGCGAAGATGAAGAAGATCTCGATATTTCCTCAGCTGAAGATGATACTGGATTTATCCTTTCAGATGATGAGTGATCATATATATATTCATAATATTTCATATTATATGCTAATTTACGTATCCAGATAGAAAAAGGTCGAAACGAATTACCGACTTGCTTTCTGCTGTTTCTTCGTCGAGACCTGCTTTTTAGAATAGTTTAAAGGTGATGACGTCGGCGACGAAGCGGATGCTGGAGGTAAAGTAGGGGAGGACGAGGCACCCACAAATTTGTTTGTGAAAGACTTACTGCCAAAGCTTTGCTTATGCTTTACTTTGTCTTGTTCCTTTTGCTCTTTATCATCTTTCAATGAGGTGCTACTCGGCGAAGCAATTGGAGGTGATTTTTCCTTTTTCTTGTCCTTTTTCTTAGCTTTACGAATATGCGAAGCTCTGAGGAAACTATCCAGTCTAAAGGAACTTTCTTGAGGAACGCGTGCCTCTGGAATTCTTACAGACGAATCACTCCAAGCATCATTTGATGGAGATGCAATGAAATTATTGAAATTTTGAACCTGGAGATAGTTGGCACCGTATATGCTGTCTGGATTGTTCTCGCTGTCATTTTCAGATGAAACACCAATCTCAGCATTCATACTCGTATTAGTACTAGTAGGTACCAATCGACTGCCTCCAATCCCATTGTAGCTCATATTCCTGGAGTTTTGAGCTATTCCACTGTAAGAGCCACTACCAATACCTATTGAGCTTGAAGACTGATGATATATGCGAGAGCCAGATATATCGTTCCCAGTTGGAGTTGTAGGGGAGTTATTAAACGAGTCTGCCAGAGATGTCTTAAAAGATGTTATCGATGGTGTGCGTGCAAGAGATCTGTTCAGAATCAGAGAGACCTTCTTGTCATATAGCTGTGGTACACTTTCAACATGTTCAATAGCCATATCAGCACTGGTATCAGTATCTGTAACCGACATAGCATGCACATGTCTTCCCGGTTTTCTCGCCACATTCAGAGCACTTGGGTGTGAGTGCATTATATTCTCATCTTCTTCCTTGTATTCAGAAAGGCGTAATTGCTCCGACAATGGCGAAGAAACGCCATAACCAGTGCCATCGTTATGTCGACCATTAGATCGTCCAGAGAAGGAATAACCTTCATTAAACCTAAACCGAGATCTAAACCTCGATGTCGAGCCATTAGGATATTGCAAGCCATTTTGCATACTCTGCACTTCTTTAGGATCAATATTGTCATCGATGCTTCCAATGGTACGATGATTAGTAGCCATATTCAAATGACTAGTAGAGTTAGAAGCGAAAGAGCCTGAGTTTGGACCAAGTCCGGAACCTGCACTCAGAGGGCCGGGGCTCATTGGTGCATTATAGCTGCTACCACTTCCATTTCGTTCAGAACGTGGACTGAGCTGACCAGACTGATTTCTCCTCTTAGTTCGAGGACCAACCATGTCCTTAGCAAAGAATGTATCCAAGTTATCAAGGGCTGTCCACATATTACTCAAAGATCCTGTTTCAAACTCTCCATCAGCGATAGATACGCTATCTGTTCGCTCCAATCCATGACCGAAATAGTAGCCATACTCATCTTTATGGAATTGGAATTCATCGGGTGCAGGATTGACATCGTCCACCGTAATAACATCAGGATCGTTTGCGTCCGCTTGAGGAACATTCGGGTTACTCTCACACGTATAAAACACAGCATGAACATTATTTCGAACGATCGAGGCTGTCACAGCAGGCATCGGCACAGCCCATCCACTTTCATCGGGTATACCAAACAAAGTAGCAGTACGTTCATACTCTTTTCTGATAGCCTTATTGCCTAGACTCATTCGCAAAACATGCTTGTCCATATTACTGGCGGGGATACTAATTGCTGTATCAAGCAGACCTAAAGCTTCTTCAGCATAATCAGTTTGCAGTAATCTTAACAACGGAGATATCAAATCAGCACCTACACCAGAAAGTTCCTCACGCTGCATATCCACATAGGGTAACACAATCTTAAGAATCTCCATCACCTCCTCTTTAATCCAGCGTATTTTGTTAGACAGGAGACTCAACAGCAACACCAGAACTTGCACTTCATATTCAGGGAAGAAATACGACCGAATTGCTTGTACACTCTGTTGCAGGAAATCCTTTTTAGACCTAAACTTGCCCTTAGCAGCCGAATTGAGTATTCTCGAAAGACTAGTAAGTCTCTCTGGATCTTCATTCTCACACAACTCTTGGAGCTTCAACGCATTTGCTTCCACTTCTGGAGGGATATCGGACTTTCGCGTATTTATCGCATGCATAATGCGGGGCAGATTCACAACAATAGCAATCACCAGCTTATCTTTTCCACCGACAATCTCACTAGGTCTTAAATAGTTCAGTTTATCCAGAACTCGTATAGACTGTTCATAGGATACCGATGACCGCAATCCTGGTAATATCGCATGCTGTAGACCCAGAAAGGTTCCTTCCCATTTAGGTGGGAAAGTGCTTAATAGGCAAGAGACCGTATCCGGAGAATCAAGGTCAATCTTACTCAAAAACTTCTCAAGGATCGACAGGGATTCAATAAATTCTTGCTCGTGAATAGTTCCCATACAAGCTACCGTGGTCCAGAACAACTGAGGATGCCCTATCAGCTCCTCAGCCGGTAACTGCGCAGTAACAGCATTTAGCGTCATCAATATTTGTAATGCAAAGCCCTGTATCTCTACCGAGCTATCTGAGATTGTATTTGACAGTCGTGCAAGCATATCACCCAACATATCCTGATCAATCGTTACAAGAAGACATCTGAAAATCTGGAATGACCGACAGGCAATATGGCGAACCGGACATGTTGTAGCCCACAGTAAAGCCACTCTTGACCATTTTGCTTGTAGATTAGGTACTCTGTCATCTTTGCCAAAGATGCTCAATACTTTGGTAACCATATCGACCATATATTTCGGAGCACGCGCGCCATTTTTTTCGTTATTCAGGCTATCATAAGTCCAAATGGTGAATTTATTATTTATCAACTGGTCGCTGAATTCCAAGGATTCTTCACTGTAGCCACCATATTCATGAACAAGATGAATCAAGAGTCTTCTTGCTTGTTGGTAAACTGTGGGAAGATAGTGATCGCACAATACAAATGAGAGATGCAATATCAATGGTAGATTCGATATTATAACCTCCTCATCCGTAGGATTCAAAATCAGGTCAACAAGCAAAATCATAGCTAGTTGACCTTTAGAAAATGAGGCTTCCTTACCTTGAATGGGTAGGAATTCCAAAATATTGGCAACATAAGGATATACTGCTTCTGCCACCGTCAAATCATAGGGCTCTGGGTACAACGGGATCATAGACTTTGGCTGAATAAATGAAATCAGTGCTTCAATTAATCCCGAGCCTGATGGTGTCATCACCATATACACTAGAATCTTCCTAGAGTATTCGACAAATAATGGATCTCGTCTTTCTAGACTATAATGGAGAATATAATTCATGATGATATTCACATTATTAGAATAGCTGCCATTGGCTAGTGCAACCCATAGAGCTTCCACTTCATGTTGTATTTTTTCACCAAAAGCAACAGTAATTTCGAATAAATTGTTCATGACCATTACACTAGCGGGTACTGGATGACCATTATGCACTTCAACTTCCAACTCCACAGCATGAATCCAAGGCAATACCACGGATAAGATGTCACGCCTACCGTTATCACATACTAAATGAAAGAATTTGGTGAGTTCGGAAAATACCATATAAGTTTCCTGAGAATGATCCTTAGCAAATCTAGATGATAGGTTAAACATGGCTCGTTTGTAAACTGCCATGGTCTGATTATAACTGCTGATCTTATACTGCTCAACACACGATGTCTCGTAAAACCTTTCTTCAGTATGCTTCAAGAGCTTGAAAGCGAGTTCTCGAACTTCATGGTCTTCATCACCAATTTTAAATAGACCTAGCGCCAGAGGCTGCCTGACCTGGCAGGGATAATTTCCTTCAGCAAGACTATCAAGTTTTGTCATTATTAAATCACAAAATGTGATAAAATAGCTCTTAGATGCCTTCCTCTTCTCGTGCGTCTTATAAGCGTTTGCGATAGTATCCTCGAGTATCGAAGGATTATCTGGATTACTTATCAATAGATTTCTTAAAGCTTTTCGTCCAATCTCATGATAGTCATCTCTCTGAGTATTAAGAAGAGCGTTAATCCACTTCAGAAGGCCTTCAACATTTAATAACAAAGTTGAGCTTGACACATCTGGGCTTTGAACTACACTACCCTTACACAAGGCTGCCATAGCCCACACAACAGCAACATCAAATTTGCGTTTTTCCAGCTCAATGCTTGCAAGAATCATACTCTGATCTTGTTGATCTCGTAAAGACGCAAGCGCAGTGCGCTTCATAATTGACTCTCGCTCTTGCATCAAGCCCGACTGCTGACCTACGGAACACCACTCCTCAATCAAGATGAAGAATCGCATGCGGGAGTTGAAAGAAATCGGATTTCCTTCACTCATATAAACATTCCTAAGCAGCCCACAGAAATATCTTCTGAGTTTCGCATAGTTGTAGTCAACCTGAATATCTTGTTTTGAAAGAAAAGCCTGGAGATCGTTCAGATAGCTCAACAACTCACTTATAATCCACTCATTTTTTGCAATCTCTGGTTTCTTTAGATAATGCGAAGTGATATTCAAAAGGTGTGCAACCTCTGTGACTACTAAATCAGACCTATGCCCAGTAGCCGAAGAATCTCGACGCTGAATACCTGCAGTTTGACGGGAAAAAGAGGACATTGCCGTTGCAGACATGGACTTCTGCTGCCCAAAACTACTGGAACTTCCATTGTCGCTTGGCTTTTTCCAGCCATCAAACACTGGACGCAAACACTCAAGCAAGGTCTTGTAGATGTTAACATTAATATTGCTGATTCCATTGACGATGGCATCACGCACAATAGGATTACCAATTCCAAGTAGAGGCATTGTCATTCGAAAGAGTGACCTCACAGATGTGATTCTCTGATGATGGATAGTGACCTTTTGCACAGATTTCTTCCTGCCATGAGACTGTTGATAAGCAGAGTTCGGAACATGCAGTTTTTGTTCATCAGTTAAAGTAAGTGTAACACATGTATAAACCAAATAAATCCTCCATTGCTCGACCACCATTTCCGCATGCGTTCGCACGGGATGCTTTAATATGAAGAGGTGAGGAGATGCGCCGGCTGCTGCGCTTAGTTCAGAATTCTTTGCAAAGTCAACAATCACCTCATGCATCTGAACCAATCGGACACAGACAAGGTTTCGACAAATAGCAATAGGAATGGGATATTTCTCAAAACAGACCTTAATAAGCAAAGGAAGGACTTTAATCCAAAGAGCAGCATCAACACCGTAATCAGATTCAGCTAGCCTTACAAGTGAACCTTTCTTCCCATGCAGCTTATTTAGCCGACTTCTCTCTGGCATGCTCAGATTGATCACCGGGTAGGCATTCATAAAGAGTGACGATGCATCTTCCGCTTCCATATAATCAATTGCCCTATTCGACTGGGATTCACCAATTATCTTATCAAATTCAAGAGTGATCTTTAGAAGTTTGATAGCCAACTGACGAATATTCCTATCCTGCGAACATAGGAAAAAGAGACCATTACCCTCAATCTCTTCTATCGCAGAATACATCTTGTTGGCTTTCAAATCTTCTGCGAGTGGTGTGGCATCCACTCTTTCATCGTCCTTTTTTCGACCGTTTCGTACTTTATCTATCCATATTTCAACCAATTCAACGTAGATACGAAGAGTTCGCTCAAATCCGGATGTAGCAGTCGTTGGAGCTTCGCTGACAGCCATCAGTTTTTCATCGAGAGCAAAAAGGAGTCTAGAATAAGCAGAAATAACGCTCAAAGAATCCATCGTTCTTGCCAGCGATTCTAGAGAGCTCATTGCTGCATCAGCAATAGACTTGCTAGGATGGATGGTATTGCGGCCAACAATATCAATTAGGTTTTTCGCTGCTGCAGTGCTTGAAGTAGAGTTAGACTCAGCGGCAATACACCAAGGTAGTGCCTCTAGCACAACTCTAAATAGCTCAAGATACTGCTGCTTCTGTGAGTGAGATGAAGAAGTGTCTATTCCAAAGTGGAATGTCACAGCCATTTGGCTTCTGCCTGGAGAGGAGGTGTCAGACGGATTCGACTGAGCTCCAACATTAGCATCCAAAAGTGCCGCTAGCTTGCCGATAATTGTACAGAAACGTTCATATGCTGGCCTCAATGAAGAGTTGATAGATGGAGCACCGGTAGGCTGCTCAAGACTACCTAAACCGATTTCACGAATAACTGCCAATGTAGGGAAATCTGGCTTTCTACCTTTTTCCACATCACAAATGATAAATATAAAAGAACGAATGGCCACCTGGCAACGTTCAGGAAGTATAGAATCCATAGTAACATTGTCATAGGTTCCGGTACTAGAGTTGGAGCCAATTAGCAGCTGAAACAACACAGTTTCTATAACATGCTGTAGATACGCGTGTGCTGCAATTCGAATGATGGCAATGCTTGGTCCTATAATGCTTCTTTCTACCGGTGATGTCCATAGTTTTCTGCTTTGGGGTGCTAACAATGTCTTGCAAACAAGATCCAGCTTTTTCGTAGTATTATTGAGGGATTCTGTCCATCGGAACGTAAACACCCACAAAAGACGACTAGTAGCATTGAAAATAACACCTCTATTGGCCCGATCCTTCAGTTTAGAAATATTGGCCTCAAAAAAGGTAGTCCAGTTTCTAGCAAACATCTCCTGAGGTGCCACACAAAGAGTCACTGAAGCCAGCGGATATGCAGTAAACCAGTACTTCGGCTTCTGCATCATTTCAGAAGATTTTGCATATATAGAGCTCACCGCCTTTGCCCATGTAGGATGATTCAGCTCTGCAGTAGCTGGTTGTGCAAGTGGAATAAGTACATGCGCTAGCACATCGGAATAAGCAAGTTTAACGCCTTTGGTCTGGCTTTTGCTGAAGAACTTAGCTATGGATTCCAGGAACTCAGCAGACTCCTCCAAAGAGTCCATAGGATACAGCTTAAGTTTCAGAAACCTCATCCCAGCAATAACAAGTTTCACATTAGGCTCACTTTCTTTCGAAACAAGAGGCTGTACCTTTTCTAGGTCTGCAATAAACCTGTCACCAACACTCGCAAATCTGGTATTAGACATTTCACCTAAAAGAGCAGCAAAAAGATTCCAGTTCGATTTTCTGATATTGTTCTTGAATATTGTACTCGGATCAGCAGTTTTCAACTGCTTATAAACTATTTCTTCAAGTTTTTCTCCTAAATCATCACCCAACGTTGAAGGAGGTGTTTGATGTACAATATCCATAAGGACTCTGCAAAGAATAAATATGCTGATCAAGCTCTTCTTATCAGCGTTGATAGCATTTTCACGTGCTTTAATCACATTGCTGTCAACTTCCACCCTTGATCCAGTCCTGGAGTGAGATGAACCTGTGCCCTGAGGCAGGCTGGGCTGCATCAAGCTCTGTGACTGTTGATGACTTAATCGTGCTGTTTCTAAAGCTTGAGCAGCACTCGCAGCAGCTTCAGCCTTACTCTTCCTCCAGAACATCACAGAGTCTATAACAGGTTTAGGTTTGTTTGCAGCAATATGACCTAACGATGATATAATTTTATCAAATTGCGGATCGACTCCTTCACCGAGTATCTCGTCAATTGGTGGCTCCGCATCTCTCATATAACTCAGACACATATTCAATTTCTTTTCTGCATGGCGAACAAACTGAGTAAAAAGTATATGTAATGCATACTCAGATGGAGTTTTCGGTTCTGTTGCACGTTGCTTGGCGCTATCGTGTTGTTGTGGTTGTTGCTGCAGTATCTGTGGTCTTTCTTTCGTCTGAGCAATAACAAGAGGCTCCACAGAAGACTCACCATTAGCAGAGACAATGTCAAGAGAAAGAGATGCAGGTACAATATGTGAATCAGTAATATTCGGCGAGATAGGTCCATTTGAGTCTGTTATGCTATTGACCGACGGGCCTCCGTTACTATGGAACGAAGTTATAGGAGCACCGTTAACCAATGATAAATCAATCTAAAAGTAGTTAGTAATTGCGTGACAACAATAAAATTAGCATATAAACATACCATAGCCGGTGCTTTCAATACTGCAAAGGTATTTGTTTTGGACTGTTGTTCTGACTGTTCCGAGGAAGAAGCATGCTCCACTGATGGTCTTGAATGTTTAGCTGGTAATGAGAAGTTAGCTCCAGGCATAGATCCATGTGGATGAGCGCTAGCCACAGACGGACGCGAGTAAGTAGCGGCTCGATGAGGGCGTACTCTAAGTGGGGCTTGTTCCGCCAGACCATTACTTGGTAATGATTGATTGCGATCATGTTTCGGTACTTCCTGCGATGATGAACTTCGGCTCAAATTATATGGTCTGACGGCATTATGCGGGAAGTTCTGCTGTAGGTTTGGCCGTGAGTTATCGCCAAAGCGAAAATCCTCAGGGTTCATTTTTAAATAGGCTTTTCAAAGAGAAAACGGTTGCTTGAATATATGGTGTTTTTAGTACGATTTTCGGCTTCCAATTCAGATCAACTTGCAGCTAATCAAAGCTATAACCGCAGTGACCACGGGAAGTTCAGCAAAAACACGCAGTAACTTAGCCACTGTTTCAGTATGGATCCAGTCAAAAAAATATTTTGTAGCAAAATATCCAATTCTGATAGAATATCGTAGCTGTGCACGACCCCTGATAAATGTTTATGAGCAACTGTCGATTGGTTAGAGTGTATGGGAATGGGAAAGAAAATAACGGAATGCCCCTATCTGACAATCCATGAGCTCGAGCCCCTCGCTGAATATGAAAAATCCAGCCTAATAACTCGCCAAAAAAAGCTGCCATTAGAATGAATTTGTAAGACTTAAATTCTAGATATAACTATTAATCCATTATGTGTAGTTGCTTGAATAATATTAAAATAAATACATGATGGAGATGGCCACTGAACAAAAACTCCCCTGAAAAATCTATGCAAGATGAGTTTACCGAAGTAAAATCAAACCACGATTATTTGGTCCAAAACTCCTTCCAATTGATATCTTTTTTAACTGCATTGGAAAATCCTTCAAAGTATTGAACCCAGAGTCTGTCTTCATTACTGACAATATGCTGTTTATCCGACCCGCTGTTGCCTTTGTTTTCAGGTTCCTTCTTTGGACTTTCAATAACTCGACCAAAGAAGTCTTTCTTCACCTGTGACTTGGCCTTTTGTTTCTTCTTAGGAGCATTATCATTATTTGAGGTTTTCGGTTGCCAGGTAGCCTGGAAATCCCGCTTATCAACCCGCACTCTGACAAAGTCATTCTGACCGCGCTCTTTATATGTTGTTTCTTGCATCAGACACTCCAAAATCATCTTTCTTAACATATATTTTCCAACCGCTAAGCTATCCTGCTCCGTTTTGTCGAAAACAGCTAGCCTTTCAATAGGTGGATCAAGACGAAGGACTACTGTGCCATTATCAAGCTTCTCGCGATAGAGGCGCAGACTTGTATCCAGCATTGCACCACTAGCATTTTCGATCTTGTTCTTCTCTGTTGTACGCAATGCTGCTGCCGTATTTGCGACATTTGGAGAAATAATAGATAAGCACGAAGGTATAAGCTCAAGAATAGTCGCTTCTGTATCAAATGACTGACGTAAACTGGCTGAACACTCGCTAGCAAAGTCTTTTGCCAATGCTTTACTTTGCTTAACATTTTCCATAAGATCGTAAAGCTCAGAAGGTATACGCTTATCCTTAGTGTTAACACTTGACGCGAAAAAGTTATGGAAGGCTTGGACGGGATATGCCAAATATTCCGATAATTGCCCGTTATGGCCAACATATATGCCACGGTTCAATTCCTCGTAGAAATGTAGCCATTCTCCAATGTATCCAGGTTTACAAACCATGTCATCTATGTAATGCATCTGGGGATAGAGTGCAAAACAGCCTGCAACCATTTTATCGTATTCGCCGGATGCATGTATATCAGCACCGATATCATGCCAGTCCTCACCTCCTCGATCGTTTCTCCTAAACATCGTATTTGCAACTTTGGTCCAACTCTTACCTATATCTCTGTTGGCGAAGGAATTCTGACCTTGGACGCCAAACTGAATCATATTCAAACAACTTCTAAGATCACCGACTGACGAATTTGCTATTTCTGCCAGTTGCTTGGAGCCAAGTGGGATGTTTTCCTTCTGACATATCTCAGTCAACCGAGAAACAATATTTCGATCAGCTGCACGAGGATAGTTAATTACCTCTGCAAAAGGTCTCAGTTGTCTTAAGCTGCTGGCATACACATCGTTGCAAATAGCTATTATGGGTCTTAACAGTAATTTCGAGCCTCTCTTCTTCTTAGAGGTCCGTTCCTTTCCCACTTCAAGTAGGGCTTTTTGGTCGTTTTGAATTATGTTGATCAATGCTTTTATGAATCCGTTTTCTGAAGCACCTTCAATCTCATCGGCGATAATACACACAGGTTTGTTGGACGAATTGGAGAGACCAATTCTGTGGTTATCAGCAGCAGTCTGAATCAGTCCAGTGACAGTGGAGCCAGATGTTTCGTCGCTAGCATTAATCTCTAGGATTGAGTAGCCTGCTTGCTTAGCAATAATATGAGCCACTGAAGTCTTGCCAACTCCAGGCGGGCCATGCACTAGTAAGATCTTCTTCAGGGGTCTACCTAAAATGTCACATCCCGGCTTTATTGAGTCGGCGCTTTTGATTGACCTATTGTTCTCAAGCACAACTTCGTCCCATGAACGCAGCCAACGCATCATAACTCGGTTAGTCTTCTCAGACCCCATTAAGTCGAGCCATTTCTTAGGTCTCCACTTCTCAGACAATATTTGATCTAGAGATTGGTATAATGGAACATATTTCGCAAGGCCTGCTGCAAACTGTCCATTTTCCAGTTGCTTCTCTTCATCCTCCAATTTCTGTAATAGAGTATGAATTGGCACTCCATAGTATTGTCTTGGCAGGTTTCCCTCCTCCAAAGGTTTGCTAACTGGTTTGGACAACTTTTTGTAAACTTTTAAGCTATATCCATCAGCTAATGTCACGCTATAGGCCTCCAAAGTTGTTGATGCGGATGCTGATGCTGGATCGTCATGTGACTCCGAGTTGGCCATAGGTTCGTCTTCAACCAGTGAAACAATCTCTGGGTGTTGAAGATCATCAGCAGCTACTGCAATATAAACATTTTCTGTTTCAAGCTCTGCTTCATTTCTAGCTGGCGAGTTTTGGAGTATCGGAGTTTTTCCTATATTCTCTTGATGCGACGGACTTTGTGAGCTTATCGGTTCGTCAGAATACTGGCTAGTAAACGGCAACTGAGTACCTCGAACTTGAGTCTCAATAGTGCCAGAGAACTCTTTATTTTCGGTATTATCGTCGGATATCATACCAGCCTTGGAGAAATCCAAATCTGTTCTAGACAGCTGATCAAAAAGGTTGCCAATTGAGTTAACATTCTGGTTTAGAAGCACGCTGTCACATTCTGGATCATAAATGATTGTTTCCATCTCCTTGTTTGACTTGGCAGATTCCAAATCTTCACTAAGCATTGGTATCTCAAGTTGAATGCGCTTAAAATGGCTTGTAGTTGGTATAGCTACTTTGATTTTCTGGTGCGCGCTTAAGTTCGCGTAACCCACGCGAATGGAAGTTTGATGATATCGAGGGATGCCGAAATCACAGCCGCGCTGGCAACCGGAAACGGACCAAGCCGCAGGACATCATTTTACTCTCTTAACATCCACTGATTCAAGCTTAAGACTTAGCGAATTGTTTTATTATACTGTCAAATGAGTTCTTATTCGAGTGATCGATTGTCATTGGCATTGGCAAGTGCCCCAGTTTAGTTTATATATATGATTGTAGTAGAAAGTCTCAGTAATATTGTAGTGCTAACTATTATAGGCCATAGTCGTATTGCGTCACAAACCAATATATTTATTGACGTATGAGTATTTGTCATGTTTCAAATCCAAAATAAAAGATAGATCTGATTTCTGGCGTAAACGCTATGAGAACAAGGTATTGGAAGTTCTGGCTTTGCAAGATCAAATCAACAGAGTCAAAGGACCGGATGATGATTCTTCGAATCAAATTGAAGTGCTCAGGCCTTGTAGGGAGGAGAGGTTCGATTTTAACGATGATACTGAAATATATGAAGATGCTCGTGCTTTCATATATGCAGTTCTAAGTATAATGAGGAGTATCCCTGCTGGTACTACTAATCTTGAGTATCTGGAATCAAAAGAAATCTGTGATCTCTCTGAAGTAATGCTTACAAAATTGAAGCACTTGTTATACGATGGTGTATTAATTGAATCATCACAAGTGCGGTATTGTAGTATGCTGCACAGAACACTACAGAGTGTGCTAAGATTAGCAGAGGCACGAGCGCTTGTTGAAGAGAAAGCTGATGACGGCACAGATCCTATGGAATATCATTTATTGTACAAGTTGGCAACGCTACTAAATGAATTCGGTTTGGAATGTCATTTGGTGCTCACAAAACTTGGCTTTGTTGCACATTTTTCTGCTCTACTTGAGCGTTTGATCATTTGCTGCACATCGAGTCAACGGGTAAGAATGTTCAGAACAATATGTCAATCGATTTGTATGAAAGAGCACAGTATTACTATTAACGATAAAACACGATCCTGTTGTTGTAGTATCGATTTTAACACGGTATGCTTTTACCAATTAGAAGTACTGAAGTTCATCGACCAACAGGTAAGTGGAACACTTTGTGGAAATGAACCAATGACAAGATTTGTAAAAGGCTGCACAACAGAGCCCATAGTTGGTCTCAATCGTTCAATATTAAAGTCGGGCTCTATTAGATTACAGTATATGATGTTATCTACAGAATGGTGTATGCTCAATCAACATTAAGTGTGGTTCATAGGGGTTATCGAAAGGGCATCCTGCCTAACGGAATTAAAGTAAGGATGATCCATACATTCTTGTGCTGTGAATCTTAATCCATGGTCATAAATTATGGTGTTGTTAAGAAGATCAAACAACTCTGGTGAGGCCAAATGCATATTATCATCGTTCACAAACCTGTCCCAAGGTTTAGCTAGATAATCACCAAAATCATCATACTCTGGTCCGAGTTCTAAGCTATACTTTTCCAAGTATTCATAAAGTTTCTCTGTACCTAAGACTCTGGCGATTTTGACTAGCTGGTCCGTATTTGAGGTACCATGAAACAATGGATCCTTTTTGAAAACCATAGCACCAAACATGACCCCAAATGACCAAATATCTAGCGAATAGTCATAGTACTCATTGCCAACCAACAGCTCTGGTCCTTTATAGAACCTCGTGGCCACCCTTACGTTGTAAGCTGTATTTGGCTTGTAGAACTCTGCCAAACCCCAATCTATAAGTTTGAGTATTCGTTTTTTATGATCGACCATGATGTTGTGAGGCTTTATATCTCTATGCATTATTCCCTGTGAATGACAGTAATCAGCAGCTCTCAATAACTGGAACATATAATATCTAATATCGTAATCAGAGAAACTTGCACTCAATGATCTGAAATCTGTACTATCAACCAATTCGAATATTAATGCTGGAGTCATACTGCCTGCATCACGGACGACATCCAGTAACTCTACTATATTCGTACCATGTCTGAGATTTTGTAGAATCTTGACTTCTCGTTTAATCTTTCTTTTGTGCACCGGTTTAAGGACTTTCATTACTACCCGCCTGCTCCCGTGTGCAAGGTCTGTGCCTTCAAACACATCAGAATAACGTCCCCTACCTATTTTTTTTATCACTTCATAGTTTTCCTGTTTACCCCATGAAAAATTGGTTGCATTTTCTACAATCTGTTAGTAATATGGTCACTGAGAGGGATATACTTTCTGGGGTGTTTCTCTAACGAATAGCCTCAACAAAAAGTTTAACGCCATGCAGCAAATCAACAAACGTCCTTTGCTTAGAGGCGGGGCAGAATTCCATTCGATCCGAGTTAGGTTATAGTTTCTTAATTCTTCTGCTTCTTCCGTAGCTTCGCCTATAGAAACACACCTATCATAGATACATACCGTAATCCCAATAGCTGCTTGGCCTTTCCAGATTGACTGTACTATATACTCTGGCCATTATATACAGTGGAAACGCCCTATACTAAATGATAAGTCGATAGCCGGTTTCTTTTATTTCTGCTGCTTGTCAAAAATGGTTTGTCAGACTGTCCTGTAGCTCTTTTGTACGCGGGAGAACACACAAATAACGGTTCAAAGCTTCCCTCAGATTTTCCCAGCCAAAATAGCAAACACAAAGCTCCAACGGGGGGGTTTTTTTTAGGCAAAAACCATATCGCCGAGAAAACCAAAGTTGACTACATTATTTTCAACCAGGAAAATTCTTAGTTTGATCTGTTGATCTCAGGACATTAATAATGGATCAGACACTTATAAGTAGCTATATTGCTAGCGATAGTCCCGAGGAGCTCAAGGATATAGCAGAGGATATCACTTTGACTATAATATCCGGGAAAGCGACATTAATCAATCTGGTTGAAAAACTTGGCGGCTATCTTGTCAAAGAAGATTCCTTATTAAGAACAAAAGCTACCAGTTGCTTGACTGAAGTTTTAGCTGCCCTACCAGCAGATCAACTTAGTAATCAACAAGTTGGTGTGGTTTGTGGGTTTCTATGCGAACGATTATATGACGATGAATCATTGAAAGAAGTTATACTCGGTTTGAACGCTGTGATTTCTATGAAATCGTTTAATGCATCAACAAGTTTAAAAACAATTCTCAATTCACTTAAAGAAAATGTTGTGATGAATAAGCAATCTCAGAATATCAGGTTTGCTATATATCAATTCTTAGAGACGCTTTATAAGCAGAATTTAGATCTGATCAAAGTTAATCTGGGCAATGATTATGTGACGACATATGTGACATTAACTAATGGTGAGAAAGATCCTCGTAATTTATTGTTGTCTTTCAACTTGTGTGAACGGTTACTTAGAGATTTAGACAATGTCTTTATGGATCCTGACACAGGCAAACAGCGGATCGATGACATATTCGATGTTTCCTTCTGTTATTTCCCTATTACGTTCGAACCCCCAAAAAATGATCCTTATGGAATCACATCACAAGACCTTAAGCTGGCGTTGAGAATGTGTTTAGCAGCAAATGGTTTGCTTGCTCAATATACTATATCTGGACTCATTGAGAAGTTAAGCTCTAATGTTCAGAGCATTAAGGAGGATGTTCTTCTTACTTTAGGCGAGTGTGTTTTGAGTTATTCTCCACAAATTGTGAAAGATTATTGGCAAGATATATGGGATGGTATCAAATATGAAGTGCTTCATGGAACAGATGAAGTCACTTCTAACAATGCTGGCACTGTGCTTCTAAAACTTGGTAAGAAATTAGCCGAGTTGGATCAGGATGAGGCATCTGCGCTTGATGAATATTTGAAGAGTGTTAAAGATGAATGTAAGGGCAAATTAGAAGATTCGCAGTCCAAGCTGTCTATTCCCGCAGCAACTCTTGTTGCTGATGTCTCGAAATCTAGCGTCAAAGCATTCAAAGTTCTTGGTGAATTCTCCGTCAGCATTCTCCTCTCTAATTTCAGCCAAAGCCCTTCTATCTCTAAACAAAAGTCTGTTCTAGAAATATTGAATATGTTCCTTGAAGCGGCCAGTGATGTTGATAAGGAGTTTGATAACATGGGTCAAAATATCTTGCAACGATTTAAAGATGATATTTTAGGTGTCTATGCTAAATGTTTAATGGGTTCTGATTCTGATGAAGTAGCTTTGCGTCTGGTTGCACTGGATGGGTTGACCATGCTAGTCACTAACCTTATTGGTTATCTGTCTGACAATGAGATTGGATTAGTTGGCCAATATTTCGATACAATAATCTTGGAAGACCCTAAAGAAATCATTTGTAACGCCACTGTTAAGTCTCAGCTTAGAATATCCGAACACAAACCTGATTTGCTTACATCAACTACATTTCCTGCGTTACTGGCTGCTTTACCAGATTCAGATGGTTCTGTTAAAAGTTCCTCGACCGACAAAGTAATCAAACCTGCTAACTATTTACTGTCATGCTTAGCGAAATTGACAACATCCAGATCAACATTAGAAGTATTGAGCATCAGGCTTCTAAACAAGCTGGATCTGTTTGTGGACCAGAGTGATCCAAGTGGCGGCAATGTTAGCATTCAATATCCTTTAGCTATTCTGTCTACTTTGTTGGAGATCATTATCAAGTTTGAAAAGACTCCAGATCAGTTGCACGGCTACTTGTTCAAGTTCATGCCCAGACTCATATCGAAGTGTTTCTCTACTACGCCAAAGAATCGTATTTTCTTCCATCAGATGATGCTACATACAATTGGAACTATGTTGTCTGTACTGATAAGAAGCTTGGTTTCTGATGAAGAGAAATCTAAGGTTGCAGAGGAGCTTCTCAAATTGTTTTACACTGGAGAAGACACTGAACTTCTCCTTGACAACAATGCAGAGAAAAGGGTCTACAAGCCGCTATCAAGTAAGGACTGCTTACCTACACCGATTACTTGCCTATTTTCAATGGGCATTGCCCCAATATCTAAAGATGAGTCGAAATTAAAGGAGGTCGGAGAAGCAATTTTTGTAAATGCAATCTCTATTGTGAAACGAGACCGCAATAGCTTCTCAAGACTTGCCTATCTCAGACTGATAGCACTATTTGCTAACAAATGGATCAGCAATGCATTCATATTGCCGGTATTAGAGTCCTTATACCTTGAAGTCGACCAGCAATCTAAAGCAAATGAAGAATCTTTGAGTACATTGGAAGTGTTGACATGGATATCTAAAGGACTCATTCTTAAAAATGATAATATCGGCTACAAAATTCTGATTGAACACGTTCTTCTGTGTCTCAATAGAAGTGATGAACTCGGTATCAGTGCTGGAAAGGTTCTTGGAATATCTGCGGCAAATGATCCAATATTATGTAAGGAGAACAATATTGTCCTGCGACTACTATATAAGCAGCGACTATTTGTTACTCTCTTACCGTTGTTAGTGGGAAGTTTCAAAAATACAAGAGACTCATCTATTAAGGTCAACTATATGGTTGGTCTTGCTGGTTTACTGAGATCAACCCCAAGTCAAGTGGTAAGTGGGCAGCTCACCACATTCCTTCCTCTTCTCCTGGAGTCGTTAGATTTGAACGACGTTAACGTGCTCAATGCAACTATTGACACGATAATTGTGACCTTAAAGGATAATAGTGAGGTTTTCCGTAACCATTTGAACTTACTGATACCAAACCTACTGCGATTAGCTAACTACAAAAAGACTAAGTTGAAGAGCGTCGAAGTTCGATCTCGAGCATTGCAATGTCTGACTCAATTCCCTAGCACATTTGATATCAAATACCTTGAACCTTATAGAGAGACTATTATTAAGGAACTTGCAGCAATTTTGGATGATCCCAAGAGAGAGGTTAGACGTTATGCTGTCATCTGCCGACAAGAATACTACGAACTTTCAGTTATCAAAGATGAGTAACCGGGGTTAATGGTATAGTTTTCGTTGATATCATAAAAGGTATGCCAATTCGTTGGTAGGTACTGTGGATAGTATGATGAAAATGTGTCTGGTGTATATAATAATGGTATGAATTGAGTCTGGTCTTGAAAGTGCACCATATAAGGTTCATCTACCAGAAGTGGAGCCACGGGTATCGCATCCTCATTTGACGTGCAGTCATCAAAGCATTTAAATAACGCTCCTACATATATTTCAGGTAGATAGACTTGCTCAATAGAGACTCGACTAGATTTTTGTTGATGGACATTCATATTCCGTAATGCTTTGAAGCAAGTGCGGCTATGATTTTGGGTTCCGATTACCCCTGTCGATCCAGGGCGAGGGCGACGATCATAAAAGCTTGTGGTACTATGAAATATCCTACTGTTGACACTAGATGAGTTTGTACAGAACAATTTACCCCACGGTAATGGTTCTGAAAGTCTAAAATTGCTGTAATAAGAGGAGGAGGATTTGCGTTGAGGATTTTCAGTTTGTACAATGGTAGACTTGGAAATAAATTCGAAGATAGTATCATATTGTATACCTTTGGAACAATAGTTCAATACAATGGACGTAAACTGAATTTCGGATGAAGATGAATCTAAAGACAAATTCTTCGGTAAATTGAAGAGCGGTATAGCTGACAACCGTGCAGCTAATACAAACCTATAACCAGACCATGGTTCGAATACACTGGAATGAGTATCACAAGCAGGCTCTATAAGATGAGAATGATAAGGCGAACAAAAAACTAAAGAAACGCAAAAGAAACAAAGCGGCCAAATATAATATAAAAGAGAGTTTCTAGAAGAATTATGCCGCATTGACAATGACTTTGAATCTATTAATTTTTGAGCGGTTATTTTGGTTTTTGTTATAAGTGTATAAGTCTAAACTTTATTTGGCTTAATTAATATCCAGGGGCATCGAAGCTTATGTGGATTACACTTAAAACATGACAACCCTTCACAACCAAATGATTCAATAAAGAAGATCAGACTCCGTAATTATCCCATTAAGATGACTGTGTCAAAGAATGTCTGAGTTGTTTTCCCGCTTTTATCATAGTTGTGCCAGAAAAGCGTTATGCTTTGTAGTTATGCACGTCATTCCTCAAAAAGGGGTACAGACAAGGGAGCACAGGGGCTGACATGTAGATCACGGAACTTGTATGAAATGACGGCAATATTCTGAATAGATGAAAAAAATGAAACAATAAATATTCTGTCTTATAAATTTTACTTTTAAATTGTTGATTTCGTAAGCTTTTTCACCCTGGCTTAGCTAATCTTCTTTCAAACGCATGGAAAAGCCTACAGATTTGACTATTCTTAGAATCGAGATCCTCCGATTCATACCCCCTTTGGGTAAACAGATTGGCTGAGACAAAGGCGGATGGCTTACTTCGCTCAATCAGGCATGCAAAAACCTCAGCAAAGGAATATGGACTAGGCACACCACAGATTCTTGGACTTCATGTTCTCTTTCTCCTTCGTAGATTTTTTACTTTTCATTTTGCTTAGACTAAAACTTGAGCTTGAGCATCTCTTACCACGAGCTCAACAGCTGGTTATTATATGAGTAATATTCTCGCTATTTATTAAAAACACCTACGTTTCAAAAAGTAATAGCCTCCTAGCCTCCTTAGCCTCCTTAGCCAGGCTCTTGATTTCTCTCTCACTTGATATAGCTAATATATCATTTTAATTTCAAGATGGTTCCTGTGGCATATTTTTCAGATGAAGCTACAGCTACTGAATGGATTCCATCGAAAATTCTAGACAAAAGGGATTGTGTTGTGTGCTCTTCTAATCCAACCTGTCCTACCTGTTCTGATGGATACTACTGTTCTTATACTGTACAGTCATGCGATTCATGTCCAGAAGCTATTTGTGTTGCAACCTCAAGTTCAACTGCAACCTCGACAGAAACTTCCAGCTCTAAAAGTTCCGGTGTAAATGGCGGTGCCATAGCTGGTGGTGTTGTAGCTGGAATCGTTGTGTTCCTCGCTTTGACTGCATTTTTACTATGGAAATATGTCTACTCGGCTAAAGCTAAGGCTAAACAGTTGGAAAGAGAAAGAGCTGTGATGCTCGAAAATAATAACTATGACGGTATAGATGCCGAAAAAATGGGTCCTCTCAGACATAGTTCTGGTCCAGCACCCGACGATCCGGATGGCAGCTTAAGCTTGCCTAACAACAGATACTCATCTACAACTGTTTCGACCATAACAAACTCAAACGGTGACAACGTCATCCCTATTGCATATATACCGGGAGTTATCAGTCGTTCTGCTGCTGATGGTAGTAATAACACATCTGACAAATACTTCTCGGCCTCAGAATTTCTCAGGGGTTCACAATATTCACATGATATACGTTCATCTATTGCTACTACCGACTATAGAGGTTCGGTAGTCTTTGCATCTGAGCCTGTCAACGTGACTGATGGAAAGCCTAGTATTGTTAATTTAGGCTTAGGCACGGATACATCAAATTCCACAGCAGCTGGTACTGCTGGTGATGGAAGCTCTAGCAATAGAAACATTGCAAACTTGTCGATTGACACCAACCGGTCTTTATCTACTTATAGTAATGGTAATGAGCCGGTTACACCTATTTATATCCAGTCTGCACAAACCTTTGACACTTCTCATAGAATGAATGCTCGTTCCGTCAGATTAGGCAAACTCAGAAATACTTTAGGGCGTCAGTCTCAACTCATTGTAGAAGACCCTGAACTAGAGCAAGAATCAAGCATTTCTGGAACCTCAAAATTACCGATTTCTATTACCAGAAATGAACAAAATGACCAGCCAGGCCCTACTGTTGTATCTACCGTCAATGAGATTGGATCGGTTGACTCTCACAGTATCAACTCCCGAGGCTTGGATGTGAGACTTTCTGCATTTTCAGGATTAGATGTTCCATTTTTCATAGATGGTGCAGGTTCTGTAGCAAAGTCATCTACAGATTCTCTTGCTGATACTTCTCGAATCCATTCCATGGATGGTGATACTAGCAAGCCTAATATCGATGAAGAAAGCTCAAATATCAGCAATGCTGGCACTGCTGACACTGCTACAACAAATACAGCCTCTCCACAGAATGGTAATCACCGATTTAGCCGAGACTCCAATTATACTGCAGATCTGCCAATGGAGGCCATAGCATATGCTCAAGCTGCTTTTCGAGACTCGTTCAATGAATATTCGGAAGAAGACCAGTTGAGTCCATTCGATGATAAGTATAGTTTAGAGAGTAGTTCAAAACAAGGAGAAAAAGGCAAATAAAAAAGCCGTTAGTCTCTATTAAATTAAATTATGACATTTAAACTGTTTTTTTCTCTCTGTAATAGATCGATATATTTACTAATTAAAGACATTGTTTACCGGGTAATTCCGCCCTTGGTACTCCTCAATCAATTTATCCGTGGGGGCCGGTGATATAGATTTAAACTCTCCCGGCTCAACAATCTTAAATACTAAGCAAATCATCCGCTTAAACTTCACTTCCTTTCTTACACTACTATTACGTTGCTCAAACAAACACTAAGAACAATGACTCTTTCTTTTACTGACGTTGATTCTAAGGCTATTAACACCATTCGATGTCTTGCTGTAAGTATTTAATTGTACACTGTTTATCTAGACTAGTATTGCTCGTCCCTCTGTTTTCACCTCTACCGCTACTGCTACCTTTTTCGGTAGTAATGTTTTTTTGGGGGTACCACGACGAGAAATTTGAAACAAACTGTGTGGGTGTGACTCTTCTAGATCAATTTCATATCTTATGATTTTGCATACATTCCAAGTTTTTCAAGCAGATTTTTTTTCCATGTCTCTTATGTCATGTTGATTTGAATTCCTTGCGTGGAGGTACCATACCCCATCGGTTTGCACTTTTTTCCGAGCATTGCCAATATTGCTCAGCTTGCTTGCCCACGCATCCAAAAACTTCAATTAAGACAACAACGTGTTGGTTTTTTTGTGGGATTTTTTTTGGTTCTCTTGGTGTTTAGGGCTACTTATGATAAATATATATGTCTAGATTTTACAGTTCTTCTGCATTGTGCTCTTAACTGTTTATGAGCAGCACTCTGACAACCTGTGAAATATAGGCGCTTAGTTTTTCTCTTTGCCTGGGAGAGGGGGACATGGTAATCCACCCATCCATCGCCTTCGCCTGGGCCCTTGCATCCCCCCCATGTGAAATCTGTGAAATTGATCATCCAGGTACCGGCGGCTCACCAAAACAGACCACGTGCTAAGCATCAAAACACATATGCTTTGATTCAAATTCTAACTCCTTTAGGTTGATGCTACTGCTAAGGCCAACTCCGGTCACCCCGGTGCTCCCATGGGTTTAGCTCCTACTGCCCACACCCTTTTCCAAGGTTATATGAAGTTCAACCCTGCCAACCCTAACTGGTTTGGTCGAGACAGATTTGTACTTTCTAACGGTCATGCTTGTATGCTTCAGTATGCTTTGCTTCACCTTTATGGATATAAAGAATTCCCCATGTCTCAGATAAAACAGTTCCGACAACTCCACTCTCATACTCCTGGTCACCCTGAGTTTGAACTTGATGGTATTGAAGTCACTACTGGTCCTCTTGGTCAAGGTGTCTCTAATGCAGTTGGTCTCGCTATTGGTGAAGCCCACCTTGCTGCTGTTTTCAACAAGCCTGGTTATGAGCTCATCAATAATTACACCTATACTATCTTGGGTGATGGTTGTCTCCAGGAAGGTGTTGCTTCCGAAGCAATGTCTCTTGCTGGCCACTTGAAGCTTGGTAAGCTCATTGCCTTTTATGATGATAATCATATCACCATTGATGGTGACACTGCTGTTTCTTTCACTGAAGATGTCATCGCCAGAGTTGAAGCTTATGGCTGGCACACTTTGATTATACATGATGGTGATCACGATATCAAGTCCATTGCTAAGGCTATCGAGGAAGCACAGAAAGTCACTGACAAGCCTACTCTGATCAAGGTCCGAACTACCATTGGTTTTGGTTCCTTTTTGCAAGGTACTCACTCCGTTCACGGTGCCCCTTTGAAGCCTGATGACATCAAGCACGTCAAGACTACCCTGGGTTTCGACCCCGAAAAGTCATTTGTTGTTCCTGAGGAAGTTTATAGCTACTACCACGAACATGCTGCCAAAGGTGCTAAGCTCGAAGAGGAGTCTGATGCGCTCCTCGAGAAGTACACCAAGGAATATCCTGAATTGGCTGCTCAATTCAAGCGAAGATTGAGCGGCGAATTACCTGCCGGATGGGAAAAGAATTTGCCTACTTTTACTCCTGCTGACAAGGCTGTTGCCACTAGAAAGTTGTCTGAAGGTGTTCTCTCCGCTCTTTACGATGTTTTACCCGAATTTGTTGGTGGTTCCGCTGATTTGACCTCATCTAACCTTACCAGAAGTAATGAGGCCGTCGACTTCCAGCCACCTTCTACCGGTCTCGGTGATTACAGTGGCCGATACTTCCGATTTGGTGTTCGAGAACACGGTATGGGTGCTATCATGAATGGTATTTCTGCTTATGGTGGTTTCATCCCTTACGGTGGTACCTTCTTAAACTTTGTTTCTTATGCCGCTGGCGCTGTTAGACTTTCAGCCCTTTCCGGACACAAGGTTATCTGGGTTGCAACCCACGACTCTATTGGTCTTGGTGAAGATGGTCCTACCCACCAGCCTATTGAGACTTTAGCTCATTTCCGAGCTCTCCCTAAGACTCAAGTTTGGAGACCCGCTGATGGTAACGAAACCTCTGCTGCGTACTACAAGGCTATTACTGGCACTACGCCTGCTATCATTGCTCTTTCTAGACAGAACTTGCCCCAGCTCGAAGGTTCTTCCATCGAGAAGGCCAGCAAGGGTGGTTATACCTTGGTTGATGCTGGTAAGCCTGATATTATCTTGGTCTCTACCGGTTCCGAAGTTTCTTTGTGTGTTGAAACCCTTAAGAATTTGAAGGAACAGGGAATCTCTGCTAGTGTTGTCTCTATTCCTGATTGGCACACTTTCGACGAGCAACCTATTGAATACAAGCTTTCTGTGTTGCCTAATGGTGTCCCTATCTTGTCTGTGGAAGTTTTGGCCACTCTCGGATGGCAGAAGTATTCTCACACTCAATTTGGTATTGACCGATTTGGTGCTTCTGGTCCTGCCCCCAAGGTTTATGAATTCTTTGGTTTCACCCCTGAAGGTGTTGCTGAGAGAGCTGTTAAGACTGTCAATTTCTGGAAGGGTACAACTCTGGTTTCTCCTGTCAACTCTGCCTTTTAAGTAACGTATATTTTGCTGAGACTTTATCCGGAATTGTGTAGACTGAATGGAATATAGTTTTTAATTAATCCATCCTTTGCGTTTTTTTTTTTTTTGTTTGGTTTGTACTAGTTTTTGGTTATCTGATTCTAGGGTTTTCTCCCATTGAACTCCCCCGACCTTATCGAATACCTTCATATAACTAGGAAATGTCAGACCAGTTTTCTGTGGCATTTGTCTGCTTAGGAAATATGTAAGTGTCTATGTAAAAATCCTTATTGTAAATCAAAGTTACTAACTATTAGTTGCCGATCGCCTATGGCAGAGTATGTTTTATTGCTTGACAGTAGTTGGAAAGGATATCTTAAACTAACGATATAGGGCTGTTTTTGTTCATCAAGTCCAAGAACATGGGTTACAAGATAAATTTTCCAGAATAGATTCATTTGGAACTGGGTCATGGCATACAGGTGAAACCCCAGATAGAAGATCAACTCAATGCTGTACTAAAAACGGAGTAAAAGTCAATCATCGTGCTCAACAAATAAAGGAGCCTGATTTCGACAAATTTGATTATATTCTCTGTATGGATAGAAGCAACTACAAAAACCTGATGGATTTGAAATCCAATAAAAGTAAGGCGAAAGTTATGTTGTTCGGTGAATTCCGCAAGTCTGAGAGGTTCGACAGAATTGTTGACGATCCATATTACGGAGGAGATTCCGGATTTCAAACCAACTTTGAGCAGTTAGTAGACTTTTCTCAAGGGTTTCTAGAAAAGTTGGACTTGATATAAAACTAGATATATCGGAATTTACAATTTATTCCTTTACTATGATGACTACTATGAAACTTAGATAGGAACAATTCAAATCTCATTTTCCAAGAAAGCAAACTCGAACTTGAAGTTAGCCTTTCGTCGTACTTGCCATTGCCCTTCGTAATCAAAGTACCTGTAGGTACCTTGTTCGTACTGGCCACTGCTAACAATCTTCGGCTCTTCATATCGTTGGAACCAAGTCATAAACTGCTTATGGAAACGCCAACTTCGGTTCTTCAGCTCTTTTGCAGTCAAATACTGAGAATATGTACCTTGTTTGTAATAGAAAATATAAAACAAAGTCTCATCGCTCACTTTTGTCAATAATATCGGATCTTCCAGTGAGTCAATTGGCTCTTGAGGATAGTAGGTAGGCGTAGGGAACGGCGATTCCGGGTGATAATATCGTGGCTTATCTGCAACAAAAGAGTCAGGACAATGCAACAATGATCGTTCAAGCATTCTGTTAATACTTGATATAGGTGGAGGTGTTCCTATTCTGTTTCTTGCTGCACTAAATGCGTCCACCAGATCCTGCAGACCAGGAGGTAAGTTTACAATAGTATTGGCTCCATTAGTTGTGCTTGTAGATATTGACGATGACAAATCAGGTGGTGATGTTATACCAGGATGTGGTGATGAGCTGGTTGACCTAGTAATGGAAGACGGGTTAGCTATTGGCTTCTTGTCATCATTTGCAACCGATGATCCGGATACTGCTGCAGCAGCAGCTTGTGCCCACGGAGCAGGGGTCGAAGTCAGAACCGTATTCGCGGTTTGTGGCTTCATGTTAGCTAGTACAGGTACAGATGGCCCACCTGGTATACTGGAGGAAAACACTGCAGAGGTGAGACTAGCAACAGGTGCTGTTCCGACCGATGCTACAGTGTCCTTCTGAGGAGGAGGTAACGGTGAGATTCCAGATGGTCCTACTGGTGGGGCAGAAACAGAAGATTTAACGTCTGTCGGAGTCTTGGCCGCATTGGCTGCAACCTTGACAAGATTTATATAGCTCACAGAAGGCGATGCTGCAGCACTACCAGCAGATGAAACCGCAGAAGGACCACCATTTTTCTTGATATTGACGCTAGGTCCAGATGGTGATGGTGATCTTGCTGATGCGGATAAAACTGCATTTGGTACAGTTCCATTGGTATTGCCATTCACATTAGAAGCTGCCGTTGAAGCAGATGTATCACCGCTTACTGCTAGATCGTCCAACGTAGACAGAGCTTGTTCTTCGCGATTAGCCTGCGCTTGTAACATTTCTTCGAATTCATCTTCTGTCCGTTCTAAACTCAGTTCATCATACAACTCCTCATCCTCAGCAAAATCAGCGTCCTGGTTTTCCTCAACATAGTATTTGATATCCTCTTTGAGATTGTTAACTGCATCCACATTAAGAGTATTGTTTTCGACCATTCTCAAAATAGTCTCCAGCTTCTCAATATGCCACCTATGCCTGGTAAGATTGTGATCTATCTCACCTAGTCTTTCCTGTTTTACAGTATCTTTACGTCCTTTCTTCGTCGTACCCTGTATTTGTTCTTCTTCAGCTTCTAAAGTTTCGATTTGACGTTCCAATTCTTCAATCATCGAAGATATAAACATTGCAGTTTCATTCTTCTCTTTATCTTTAGGGTCCATTCTTTCGGCTGCGCTGAGTCCTTCTTTAGAGTACGCTTTGGTCTTCATTTCTCGTTCAACAGCTTTGAATCGTTCCATTTCAGCTTCGATTTGCTTCCTGTTCTCAGCCAAAAGCTTCTTATCTTTGACATCATTACCAGACAACCATGATTTGATTTGATCACGCAGACGCTGAAGTTTCTTAATTTCTCGCTTCAGGTCTTGTTCAAGTTTTTCTTTTTGTGTCTGATTAGTAGATTGCTGCAGTTTGTCGTAGATGCCATCGAATACTTGTATACCTTCGGTCACCCGTTTGAACACTTTGTCCATTTCCCTAGAACGTTAGAGTCTTCTCCTATTAAAGAACATTTGTGATGAATATTGTCTCGTACCAGCCTGATTGAGCCGGGAACTTTTAGTCAGATGAGCAACCTGATTGTGGCTTCCCGACGTCAAATCAACCAACGCAACAGAAGGTATCACAAGCATGGTATTGATATAATACTTACTGCTGAAGTTTCCTAGCCGCCATGATTACGCGTGTCTTCTTGAACAGGCTGTGGTTCTTGTACTGTTATATCCTTGTCTGGCGTTCAATACTGAATCGAAAAAGAGAGAAAATCTGCAATCGTTTTTAGTATCCGCTGGCTTTATTAATCCCAAGTAATAGTCTATCAGTCCAAAGACCTATATCATCTAACTGCGTCTGAAGTTTTTCTTGTAACAATTCGAAAAAGCTGCTAAAACTTTTTCTGGTCTATGGTTTTTTTTAAGTGCTGGTCCTTTGCTGAGAGAAAGAAGAGAAAGATAAAACGGGATGAAAGAATGTAAGCAATTACGTAATTGCATTTGGCGAGAATGTTCAGTTATATCACTTTTTTTGGCCTATACCAAACTTTACAAACTCACAGATACAATTTATAAGAAGGGCTACATATATTTTGTATATTGATATGTCAATTTGTATTGTTGTGTTGTGGCCAATACTGTCAATCTCATATTGGAGTGTCTATCAGGCACCAGAATCTAACCAATGCAGAACCTAAAAGCAGAAAAGGGGTTGTATCACTTTGCAACAAACAAACAAACAAGCAAACAATTCCTAAAAAATTATGGCATAACTTTTCTTGATGCTTCTTCGAAATATTCGTCGAGTATTCTCTGAATAATTTGTTCTGGATTTTTTGGTATTTTATTTGACATTACTTTGTTTAAAAAAGAATAACTTATGATAGTACATAGATAACAAACAATAAGAATCAATAACTGTCTCATCAAACCATTAGCTTAGTTTAAATTGAAAATGGCAGCACCAAGAACAGCTGCACCGGCAGCAGCAGCTACAGATCTCTTAGCCAGGGCAGTAGAAGCAGCGACCGAAGAGCTACTGCTAGAGGATGAAGAATCGTCAGATGAGGTTTGAGAACTTGTGGCAGCAGAATAAGTGCTATTAGGAGCATAGTACTCCTCAAACACGTCATCGGTAATAATATATGTCTGGGTGGTATATTCGCCTAAGCTTGTACCGTTTGAAGAAGCAGCTTCAACCTTGGCGTATAAGTAGAAGTCAGAAGCGGTATAGTTATTTTCGAAACCAGTTTTCGTAACCTTGGCGATCTTAGACAGACTAGTAGAAGAGTTACCTCCATATAAATTATAGTAATCGACTTCAGTAGCACCATTCCAAGAAAACCACAAATCAGTAGTAGCATTATTAGGGTATCCTTTGGATTTGATAGCAGGGTATTGGAAGGGCACGCCGGTCCAGTTAGACTTGAATGCTCTGTATGAAGGGTAACTCTTGTCATTGATATTAGCTCTGAAAACCGCAGTTCCATTGAGATAATGCTCAGATATAACAGCATTACTACCCCATCCAATTACAACATTCTGATTTGGCATAATAGTGACTGAACCTTGAGAGGTGGATTTGCTATCTGAGTTCTCAGTGACTAAGTATTCCTGGAACAATGTGGCCTTGCCAATCGTACCACTGGTAGTATTGAACGAATCATCGGAATAGGTCTCCAATTTAAGGATAATTCCTCGGGAGTAATCTCTGAAACCCGAGAGTGAGGAAGTGCCACTTCCTTCGTTGTCGAAGACAGTCATATATCGGATGTTATCTTCAGTTGTCTCTCCAATAGACTCAGCAGTAATAAATCTAACATGATGCTGGAAAGCAAAAGTAGCATTGGAGTAAATATCCCAGTTGTTAGTACCATTACCATTGTTGATGGTCCAGATTCGTTCACCACTAGTACCATTAATGTAATAAGTAGACCAGCAGTGTCGAGATGAAACCAAAAAGTTGCCAAACTCGTCCTTTTGTAGGGAATTCATGTGCATATAGTCGAAAGGGACAATATCAGTACCGCCAGTGGATCCAATACTGTCTAGAATCATTGATTCGCTGATATCGACATGGTCAATAGAGTTCCATTGGAATAAGACTTCATCCGTCTCCATGTCGATCTCAGTAAAAACGTTTTGCCAAACCCAGCCATCAGATAAAGAAGAGTCGTATTCCGACAAATCGTATGGAATAGGTTGATAAGTAGTAAAAACAGCGGTATGATTACTGGTCATTTGAAATTCATGAAGGTCGTGCAAGAAAGGTGACTTAATACCAAGGGACTTGACAGCTCTATAGCTTTGGTCTATAACGATATAACTACCCATACCTAAACCAGCAGAAGAGACCTCTCCGGAGAAAAATGTGATTTTATCAACTTCTCCGTAATCTGCAGGCTTGAAATTGACGACGGAGTTGGCAAACTGACCATATCCAGTCCAAACAAGCTCACCATTGGAATCATAGATTTGAGGACCAAGATAATTTCCCATAGCTTCGATAGTTGAAGAATCCCAAGGGGCAACAAACCAGTAACCAGGACTGACATTTTCTTGATCATTAAGAGTGACATTCAAATAAGCAGGAATCAGTTCTGGTCGAGATACATAAGGAGCGTTTGTAGGAGCATTCAAACCTGCAGCAGATAAGTTTATGAAACATACTGCAAGAAGTGTATAACTGAAAACCATGATTATGCTTTTAAGAGTAGTGACAAGTACAAACTACCGAAATAAATCTAGGCGGATACTAGAAAGCCTTGGCTCTTTTATTTATGTGTGCATGTTTCATTTGATAACCGTACGTCAACGTTCAGCGTAATCTGATCTCCAGTTCCTTGAATCTCTGCTTGGCAAAGCTCAAAAAGGCAGATTTTCGCTTAATAGGGCTAAGCGAGTTCTAGTTTAGGAAAGCCTGCCATAGAAAGAAACCAAGCTGCTCCATGAAAATACTGAGTGTATAAACTATGATGGCCGTATAAAAGCGGAGACAGAGACTAAAAAGCACTCGGGCAATTTATCTAGAACTCTCATTGCATTGTAAAATGCTGTTTCAATCTATTTTCAAAAACATTCCACTGTTTTCGGGTATATTTACAGTGATACGTAATCTTTCGACCTCTGATAATCTAGCCCAAATTAATAGTGCTGCCCCTTAAATTTGTCGTGTGAGCACAAGTCGAAGTTAACAATGGCTGACACCGAGGACAAAGTGAGCTGAACATTGCAGGAGTGGGAAGGCAATTGATGGATAAAAGTTAATGTTAACAGTTTTTACAATGTCACAACTTTAACTTGGTGACTCGTGGACGATGTTATTTATCCGCATACCTTAATCCGGCTTAGTCTTATCTACATTATTAATATGCTACACAAAAACACAAACTGACAGAAATAGCCGCCTGTGAGGGCGTCTTAATTGCAGTTGCAGAGCGACCTTTTTGTTGCCTCGTTTCATTCCATTGTTGCATAGCTGGGGGATACCTGATCTGATCTTCGTTAATCCCAAATCGGTAGGAATCTATCTTTTCTTTTTCAAGCATCTTAATGATCGACGGTGTGCTTACCCGTATAGGTGAGACAACTACCGATTTAAGAAAACTCCCGCGCAATCTCCAGCTATACCAAAGAAGTTGGAAAAAAAGAAACCATATAAAACTAAGGACTTGTAAGCTTCAATTTGATGGGTGTTCTATTTTCGATTTGATGCCCTGACGATCGCAGAGCTAAACCACTGAGTTCACCAAAATAAGAAAATACGATCCGATTCTCCCCGTTTTTCTAGATTTCAGTTTATAACGTTTTTAAGGTCTTTGTCTTTGATTTTACCTAGATAGATTCAATCACTCTCTAGCTCTCTCAGGTGGTCACCCTTTACAAGTTCCCGTCGGTTTCGCGCAGGGCCCGAAATTTTCAGCTCCCGACAACGGCTTTTATAGGGAAAAAAATCCTCTCGTCAAATAAATCAGTCATCACCAGAAAGTAGGTTTTATAGTTGTATTATAAAAACACAATCGAACCCTAGGAACACATTTTCTGAGCTTAATAGATAAAAATGCCAGATTCTTGGGCTCAAGTACTTCAACGAAGTACTCTTTCTGTACTTCCTTTCGATTTCGTCCGCCCCGGTGATGGTAGATCCGTCGAGTCATCGTATTCTGCGGCTATTGATCCTGTCTTCAGTACAGCTCTGAAAAGCCTGGCTGAGGCAAATCACACTTCAGAGTTCAATATTGGACTTGCTGCATATGTTGTTCTCGTTTTCAGATTGACTGGTGATGAAGATATAGTTGTTGGTGTTACTAATGCTGATAATGTCAAAATTGTTCCCCGTGTGCCCTTAACAGGCGAGACCACCTTCGAACAGGTTTTGCAAAAGATTGTTGAACTTGAACAGCTTGGAAAATCTCAGGAAATTTCAAGTTTCAGTGACCTGTGCAAAGATGTCGGTGTCAATCTATTGTTCCGAACCATCTTCCTTGCCAAGAGTAACAGTGTGATTTCTGCAAACGGTGGAACAGACATCGTTTTGACTTTCTCACCTGCAGATGAAAAAGTCTCTGTCGCTTATAATTCTCTGTTGTTCAGAAAGAGCAGAATTTCCCTCATGGTTGAGCAGCTTCTGCAGATTGTTGAACGTGCTGCAAAGAATCAAAAAGCGAAAGTAGGTGCTATTTCCTTAATCACTTCTAGTCAAGCCAAGCTTTTGCCGAATCCTACCACAGACCTTCACTGGTCCAACTTTGGTGGTGCTATCCAGGATATTTTCGCGGCCAATGCCGCTAAATTCCCGGACAGAGAATGCATTGTTGAAACGCCTTCTTTCATGGAACCGGAGAAAAAGGGTAGAATCTTTACTTATAAACACATCAACGAAGCTTCGAACGTGCTTGCACACCATTTGGTAGAAAGTGGTATTAAATTAGGAGATGTGGTCATGGTTTACGCTTACAGAGGAGTTGATCTAGTGGTCGCTGTCATGGGTGTTCTTAAAGCTGGTGCTGCTTTTTCCGTCATTGACCCCGCCTACCCACCGGCTAGACAGAACATTTACTTGAGTGTTGCTAAGCCGAGAGCTCTGATTGTATTGCAGAAAGCTGGCATTTTGGCTCCTGCTGTTAGAACCTACATTGCTGACGAACTGGAGCTTCTTACAACGGTACCTGCTCTTGAAATCCTGGATGACGGCAAGCTTGTTGGTGGTCTTTCAGGCGAAAATAGTGAAGATATCCTTGTTCATACTCAGCACCTTGCTACTAAGGGTACTGGTGTTGTTGTCGGTCCTGACAGTCAACCAACATTGAGTTTCACCAGTGGTAGTGAAGGTGTACCTAAAGGTGTCAAGGGTCGACATTTTTCCTTGACTTACTATTTCCCTTGGATGGCTCAGAAATTCAATTTGTCTGAAAATGACAGGTTTACAATGCTTAGTGGTATTGCGCACGACCCTATTCAAAGAGATATCTTCACACCTTTGTTCCTTGGTGCTCAACTGTTGGTGCCGACCGGTGATGACATTGGTACCCCTGGAAAACTAGCTGAATGGATGGGTAGATATGGTGCTACTGTCACGCACTTAACTCCTGCTATGGGTCAATTACTCTCGGCTCAAGCAACTGCAGAAATGCCCGCTCTTCATCATGCTTTTTTCGTTGGTGATATCTTAACGAAGCGAGATTGTTTGAGACTGCAGTCCTTGGCCAGAAACGTATTTATTGTCAACATGTATGGTACTACTGAAACTCAGAGGTCAGTTTCTTTCTTTGAGGTTTCCTCCGTCACGTATGATGCTACTTTTTTGCAGTCTCAGAAGGATATAATGCCAGCAGGTAAAGGTATGCTTGATGTACAGCTTCTCATTGTTAACCGACATGACCGAACGCAAACATGTGGTATCGGTGAAGTAGGTGAAATATACGTGCGAGCTGGAGGATTGGCAGAAGGTTATTTACAACTGCCTGACTTGACAAAAGAGAAGTTTGTTAACAACTGGTTTGTCAGTGAGCCATGGGAAAGTAAGCTTGATGCTTCCAAGTTCCCAGAGAATCAATGGCTTGGGCCTAGAGACAGACTGTATCGAACTGGAGATTTAGGTCGATATCTCCCTGATGGTAATACTGAATGCTCTGGTAGAGCCGATAGTCAAGTAAAGATTAGAGGTTTCCGAATTGAGCTTGGCGAGATTGATACCCATCTCTCTAGACATCCTAATATCCGGGAAAATGTGACGCTTGTTCGAAGAGACAAGGATGAGGAAGCAGTGCTGATATCTTATATCGTCCCACAGATTGGTTCTGCTGAAAGTAACGAGCTGATTTCGGCTCATGAGTCTTTGGATGAAGACGAAGAGGCTGACGGGGTTGTCCAGGGGCTTGTAAAGTATCGAAAGCTCATCAAGAATGTTAAAGCATATCTCAGAACTAAGCTTCCTTCATATGCTGTACCAACGGTGATTGTTCCGTTATCTCATATGCCTTTAAATCCTAATGGTAAGGTCGACAAACCTGCTCTCCCCTTCCCAGATACTGTTCAATTACAAACCGTAGCTCGTCATGAAAAGTCGAATGGAGATGGTGCTTCTTCGCAATTTACCCCCATGGAGGCAGAAGTACGTGATTTGTGGCTCAGCATTTTACCTCATGCATCTGTATCTGTGGAGCCCACTGATAGTTTCTTTGATCTTGGAGGACATTCGATTCTGGCCACCCGAATGATCTTTGAACTTAGGAAAAAGTTACTTGTAGATGTTCCTCTGGGTCTCATTTTTAAGGAGCCTACCATTTCTGGGTTTGCTAAGAATGTCGAGCTTCTAAAGCAAGATCCTCATAACATTGAAGCGCTCATGAATGATGAGTCTACCGATGAATCAAATGAAAATGGTGGGCATGCGCTCTCATATTCTGAAGATGCCCAGGAGCTCTGCAAGAGTTTACCTACTTATATTTCTTTCAAGGATGAGCCTACTGGTGAAAAGGTTGTGTTCCTCACGGGAGCAACTGGATTCCTAGGTTCCTTCTTGATAAGAGACTTGCTTGAACGACCTAATGTGCGAATCATTGCGCATGTCCGAGCAGCTGACAAAGCCAAGGGTCTTGCAAGATTAATCAATTCTGGAAAAGCTTTTGGTAGTTGGAAAGACGAGTACGAGTCACGAATCACAGTTTTGTTAGGTGACTTGGAGAAAGCACATTTCGGTCTCAGTGATGACAAGTGGGTGAGCTTGGTCAATGAAGTTGACTTTGTGATTCACAATGGTGCGCTTGTCCACTGGGTATATCCATACTCTACCCTTCGTGGCCCCAATGTTATTGCTACTATCAATGTCATGGATCTTTGTGCATCTGGTAAGGGCAAACTTTTCACTTTTGTCTCTTCAACCTCGGCTATTGATACCCAGTATTATGTTGAGTTGAGCGATAAAATTGTGGCACGTGGTGGCGCTGGTATACCTGAGTCTGATGATCTGTCAGAATCGGCTAACGGGCTTGGCAATGGCTATGGTCAAAGTAAGTGGGCTGCCGAAAATATTATTCGGTATGCAGGAGCAAATCTTGGTCTTACAGGGTCCATTGTACGACCTGGATATATTGTTGGAGATTGTAAAACTGGTGCTTCTAGTACTGACGATTTCCTGTTGAGAATGGTGAAGGGATGTGTTCAACTGGGCAAGATTCCTGATATTGACAACACGGTTAATATGGTGCCAGTTGATCATGTGGCCAGAGTTACTGCTGCTGCAGCTTTCAACTGCCCTCAACCCTTGAGAGTTGTTCACGTAACTGCTCATCCTCGACCTCGGTTCAATGAGTTCTTGGGAACTCTAAGGGACTATGGGTACAATGTGGAAAATGTGGACTACGTTCCTTGGAGAATTGCTCTTGAAAAATATGTTGTTGATGGCACTGATAAAGACAATGCTCTATATCCATTACTGCATTTCGTTCTGGATAACTTGCCGCAGTCTACAAAGGCTCCTGAGCTGGACGATGCTAATGCACGAGAGTGCTTGCAGAGAGATGCTGCAGTAACTGGTTCATATGACATTGTCAATGGTAAGGGCGTAGATTCGAATCAGCTTGGTGTCTACTTCGCTTACCTTGTTGCCATTGGTTTCCTGGATAAGCCCCCGGCCAATGGTCAACTGTCTCTGCCCGAAATAATACTCCCTGATGACACTCTTGAACGGCTTAGCAATGTCGGTGGTCGAACTAGTAAATAATCATGTAATTACTGTTTAATTATATGTACTAATTGAGGCCTAATTATGCCTGAAACTTCTTAAAAGCTACGTAATGCAAAGCCAATATAAGCATCAACAACCAGGTACCAAGAAGTACCAATGAAATTGTTAGATTGACCTGAACCACATATGAAAATTCATTTATCAAATCATATAGGTCATACGTGCTTGAAACACCATCCATCGTAGTAATGTTAGATGAGTTTTGGCTGCTGAATACAGGATAAGTTAATGTAGCATAGGTAATACTGGAGCTGACAGAGTAAACTATAGTTGGTGCACTTATCCCTGCATCCTCTAATATACTCGATGCATTCGTCTGTAAATTGTGAGAGACCACCTCTATGCTGCTGTACACTTCCTGAGCGACATCTTCTATTAGCTTGGTTACCTTGGTATTTGTACTAGTTTGTAACTGTTGGAGGGTGTCGTCAATGGCAGTGACCCAGCTATCCATACTAGAAGACGCTGTGCTATTCAGAGATTTGTATACAGTGCTATTTACCATCTGTTTAGTAGCCCCATCTACTATTCCCTTCTCACAGATGTATAACAACAAGAACAAAGCGGAAAGCATCAGCATGAGTAACGATCTCGCAGATAGCTGGAAACTCACTAGCCAGTGAACAAGAGTTTTCGTTTTTTCATGCATAGAGAACCTTTCGTGGGTCATGAGGGATGCTATCTGCCAGCTGACTGGCGACTGTGCTTCGTTCAAGTGAGACAAGAAATCAACTTCAGGTTGACAGTTGGTCTCTAGAGTTTGGCAAATCTCAAGCCTTCTTGCCCAGACATATTTCTCATACACTGCTACAGGAACAAGCACAATGATAGCAAGAACTATCATTACAATAATACCACTTCGCATGCAAGATTGTGCTGACGAAATAATCAGATTATAATCAGTGTTAATAGCATTACACGAATAAGTGGTAGAATTAGTGAGATAATCAGGGGACACTAAGTTCGAGCTCATTATTCCGGCAGCAGTGCTATAGAACGTTGCGTATACACTGTCAAGGTCTTGTACAGCATCTGATTTCACACCATCTAATGTGGATTGAATATTACCACGACTTGCACTACCATTAACCGACAGTAGTGAACTACTGATGGTTACTGGAATAGTGAAGAAAAATGGATCTAACGATATGTCTGTGGCAGTAGATCCTAGGCCGTCAGATGAGAATATCTCAGTGTCGTTTAGAGTAGATTCCAGGCTGCTCAAAGCGGATAAAAGTGTGTTGAGTTCGGCAGAAACAGTCTTATTAGCAGCCTCAATATCTGACTCGACTATTTTCGAAATGGTCTGCGTAGCATTTGAGGCAGCTTGACTTGCTGCGGTGATGGAGTTGAGAACTGCCTCCAAGTACCCCATTTCAAGAATATCCATTTGCCCCAAAATATATTCGTAGGTGTTTACAAGAGTGCTGTTCACTTGATTCATCTCGAGGGTATGCATGGAGGTAATAGAGTCAGCGATAATGCTTTGCAATTCAGAATTGGTACTCATAGTTAGACATGTAGCAAGCTCATATGACTGCATTGTTTGAAGATTCCAAATGAACAATGATCCAAATAGCTGAACAGCCACCGCCGACACAATAAATCCTAATGTAAACATATTGAAAAATATCTGAACTAATATTCCCGGTAGACAGATATATGGGGTTACATCTTGTGTTTTGAAGCAGGACCAACCACGGTTACCAAAGCTAATATTCTTAATAGACATTGGTACTTTCAGCTGTGGTTTTGCAGCAGTATTTGCAGTATTTGTCCCTCTTAATGAATGCAAAAAAGTATGAGATTGTGGTACTGGCATGTTGTCTCCTATTGTACTAGCATCTTCGCTGTCTTTTGAAGAACTATCTGTAGTTGTCAAAGTATTAATAGTATAGTTTCGGTCATAATTGGAAGAAACGCCAGTTCGAGTCTTACCATAGTAATGAGACAAGTATTGAGTTCCTTCTGTAAAGTATGAAGCAATCGTTGGAGAATTTGACATTGTTTATGATAAAAGAAGAAGTAGTCACTTTGACGCAAACCGTGCTTCTTTTAAAACATTCCAGGGAATATCGCAAACTTCGGAGCTTTATCTTTCCCATACTTGGCCACATAATATCGTTTAGTATTCATAGCTGAAATAGACAGAGAGGCGAAGACCCAGATGAAACAGGACCGAAGTGTGGCCGAATCAGTGTCAAGAATGAATAAGCTAACATAGATCAAACATTCAAACAGATAATGAGGACATGCCACAACTCGAAAAAGAGTAGCCGAGGGTAAGGAATACTTTTTCAGATGGGTCAGATACCAATGTGTATAAGTCTGGCCAAAAAATCCGACTGTGAATAATCCTAGGGCAATTCCTCGTCTCTGTAGAGTTTCTCTTACGGGTCGTTGTTCCTGTCTTTCAGCGCTATCAAAATCCCAAACAGCTGCCTGGAGACACAAATAAAACACAATACCCACAATGAAATGGAAAATAAGGATTCTAGAGTTTGACTTTGTACGAAAGCATTCTATTGTTCTCCTTAGTGACTGGATAGTGATCAATGCCAATAATAATTTGTTTGGCGCTTCATAGTACCAACTGATCACACAACAACTCAACGACACAATATAATACCAAATAAAAGTAGATTTATTTAGGTATAAGAATTCTGGTAGAGTTCTACTCGATGCCGGCAATTCTTTTTCTACTTTTCCATAGTAAGAAAATATTGTGAGTCGAGGAGCAATCACTGTAGCTATACAGCATACAGTAGCTAAAGAGATTACAGTCGTAGCTATTTCTTGGGTTGTCAGTTGTTCATCCATGGTGATGAAGTGACGATGGTAGGAAGGAAAAATGTCTGATTCGACAATAGGGGGCTGTGCCGTAACTTATGAATGTAAAAACGAAAAATATCAAAAGCAAGATTACGTTACTATTCTTTTGTTATCTATAAATACGAGACTAATGCTAACTGTCTATTTTTTGTTTTGCTTTGGTTTCTTGTTTCAAATTTATTTAGATAAGATATTTTTTCAATCCATGTGTGAGCTATCCAAGCTAGCTTCGAGAGCATCTAATTTGCTCTGAGGAATAGTGGCAGTATAACTTGATCGTTTGATCGATCTCAAAAGATTCTCTAGTCTCTTTCTCTCGTTTTGCTCCTTTTTCATGTCCTTGGAATGCTTCTCGTTGATTTCCATCACAATCTTCCTAAATTCATGTCTTAATATTGGTACACTTAAATTCTCGACTTCAGCAGAATTTCCGCCAAAACCATTGTCTTTGTCATTGGGTCCGTTCTTCTGATTCTTCATAGGACTATTAGGAGCAGATATCATAGAAACTCTCGTATCCAACGTATCATTAGATTGCTTCAGAAGATCTTCTTCCAGCTCATTGACTCGAGTCTCAAACTTTGCCCGTTCGTTCTCGTAATCAACAGCTTGTCTTGTTACATCTTCGAGGCTTCTAACAACACTCTCCAGTTCAGCCTGAAGCCCTTCACATCGCTCTTTCCATTCTTGAACTCTCTCATTGTTTACTTTCAACTCGTTTTCTAGTTGTTGAGTCTTAGCTTGGCTCTGGAACATAGCCTCATTCAAAGAGTTCCTGAGATCCACATTCTCAAGCTCCAAACGTTCCAGCTCTTGGCTGTTAGATTCATAAGAGGATGTCAATGATTCAAGACGTATCTTTAGTAGATCACGGCCATTATTGGGTGATTTACTGTCCTTATCCAAGCTGTCATTAACACCGAGACCCTTGGATGCTTCATTTGTCGATACTACAGCCGATTCTCTTGCTTGCGCGTAAGAGTCCTTTAATCTAAATATTGATTCAATGAGTTGATCACGTAGGGTGGTCTTATCAGGTTCAATATCCGCATTCAACTCATTTAAAGCTTCATAGATAATTGCCAGTAAGCTACTCTTCTCTTCTTGGTCAGTCTCTAGCTTGGACACAAGAGACGAGCATAAATGCTTAAGATAATCCACTTTTTCGTGGACATTATTATTGGTTGAAAGAGGTCTGGGAGATACCGTTGAACTTGTAACAGATCTTGATACCATGGAAATGAGTTCGTCGATTTTACCATCATCGCTATAAGAGGATGACTGTGCATTAAGGTCCGCTGGTTGAGAAATCCGGTGATGCTGTTTCATTCTCGTAGTCGCTCGGGCAGTTGTATGTGGCAAACTATTGCTGTTTTGGTGTTGCTGCTGTTGCTGCTGTTGTTGTAGCTGAGAATACTGTGTATAAGCGAGGATTCCAACGTCATGATGCAAAATTCGAGTGTTAACTTCATTATACCGTTCAAGTAGTTTAGCATGTTCGGTCTGATAGTTGCTGATACGACGGTTTGAAGTGTCGAGCTCTTCTTCAGCATGCTTTGACAACCGTTTCCGGTCCTTGTTGCTCAGTTCTCCGTTGTTGGAAGAAGTCACATTAGCAGCTGCTTGAGAAGCCATTTTGAGGAACGACTTTCGAGCTCCTGATGAGCTGTTGCTAATGGACTTATGAGACGAGTGTCTTTGAAGATGGAGTTTGCTCAGATTGGCTGCCGCATCCCGTAGTTTGAATTCCATCTCTAGTTTGTGGTCTAAATCATGCAACCTAGATGATAATAGGTGAGCTTCATTCTTCAGATCCTGTAGTTCCGGGTACGACAATATCCTCATGCCTTTTGCATCCACTATCGCAGACTGTACCATAAAATGCATTGTCACAGAATCCTGGTGGTTTAATAGTGGGGAAATATCGAAATAATCCGGGCTTAGCTGGTCATCTCTAGCTGAATCCGTATATGTTGAAGTCAAGTTGGTTTCGGAGCCAAACTCGGAACCCATATTACGACTTGCTTGGAACTCCGGGCCAGGATCTAGTGAGCTATACATGCCGTTGGTATAAAATGATTCCGGTGACTGCTGCTGCTGCCTATGTTGTTGTGGTTGTTGTTGTTGATGTTGTTGTTGATGTTGTTGTTGATGTTGCGATTGTTGTTGTAGTATATATGGATTCACCTTGGTATTGTCGCTCCCACTATATGGACTATCCATAGAACCCGGTTGCTCGTAGCGCGAGTTTGCATAATCGTCAGTCTCATACTCGTCAGCCACACCATAGGTCGCAGGCATAGTTGATAGATGGGAATGTAAAAGAATGTCCTTCCTGCGTCGCTTGGGATTTGTTTAGGCAGAGTTAATGATTGAGGTCGGAAAAAAAAAGTTTGTTTTTAGAGGGATCAATCCCACGGAAATTCTAGGTGGTGGGTTGAGAGGAGAGGAGAGGAGAGGCTGAGAAGAGACGAAAAGAGAAGAGCCAGGGCAGCACCAGCCATCATTTAAAAACCTTCTGAAACCCCCTTCTGGGGTAAGGATAAGAGAATAATTGTATAGTTATTGTTAAGAAACAATGTCACGTGATGAAACTTCTATTGTTGTATCGCCTCCTCGGTCTGATTAGGGTGGGTTTGTGACTAAAAATGCCCGGAGGTAAACCTTAAAGTATCAGAAATGCTGCTGCTCATGTGTGGAATTGTGGGGGAAGTAAAAACGAAACTAATCAAGCGAATTCAAGCAGGGCAGTAATATATGCTTGAGACAGTATAATATGGGAAAATTGATAGAACATGGGTAGAAAGAAAAAATACAAGTATAAATAAAGAACTGAGAACTGTACCTTGTCCTACCTAATGTTAAAAAGCCCGGGTTTAACAGAAACTGCATAAGTAGATAAAGTTGCCATTAGGCCGAGCTTAGATGGCCTGGATTCAATCCATTGCGGGGACGGATATGCGTACTTAATTAAGCTCTTCAAAGTTGAACGTCCATCCCCGGTTATTTTAGGCCAGGAGCGGCGAAGCCGCATAATTGTGCCTTGTATTTCGATGCTGGTTGGGGTTAGCGGGCCACTACCATTTAGGCCGGCCGTTAAGAGGTACAACTGGCCCAACAGCCGGAGATAATAAAGGAATACTTTATGAAAAGCAAAATAATCTAGGGCTACGTCTAGAGCCAGGGCTAAGGCTAAGTCTATGCTAATCAATTGATACTCAAAGGTTTGTTGAATTGGGTTTTTTAATCAGTTTATGGTTTGCAAGGATTTTTCACTCCATCAAAGGAACGGATAAACGGAGAAGAGGATCTCATGTGCTGGGCAGTGAGCTGAAACCGAGCGGAGAAAGCCAGCAGCAACAGTAAAAGCGGGCCTACACCCCTTTGAAGCAAAAAAGGGGTGGATCTCAAGAAGGGGAAAGCAAACTATAACGTGCTCCAATTGTTGGCTAAGAACATTAATTCAGGTCTATCATGCAATTGGTGATTGATTGTGGATCTGGTGGTTGTTTTGGGTGACAAAGCATTGTACTGTAATGAATTATATTATGTATGGTGTCCCTACAGAATACGGAACTACCAGGCTGGCAGAAAGGCAAACAACATAGCATTTACTCAACAAAAAAAACACAATAACACAAAGATACATTCCATAACTTAAAAAACAAGCATTGGGACCTGATTTCAGTGTCTAAAATATTATCAAGGCCATTTATGGCTCGGGTGTCTCACGATTTCGCTTCTCCGGCTCGGAGCTGAACATCACCTGTTCTGAGTTTGGTGGTGCGGACATACTGTTTTGGAAGGATGCACACCAAGAAAAAGAAAAAAGTAGGACGACAGGTGACGGACAACCGGATAGGAATAGAAAATAATTCGACAATTGATTAGTCCATTATATACCAAGATTAATCATTATAATTAAATTTCTTTTCTACCAAAACTCTGACCTTGATTGAGCCTCTTATTAATCTCAAATCCACCTGCGGAATTATTACACCACCTGATTTTTCACTATCGGAGAAAGAAGCAATTTGGGATGGAAAAGGGTCGATCGCTCACACCACGCAATGCTAAATGGTGTGTTCATCGCTAAGCAGCAATTCACGCACGCCCCTCTTTGAGGAAACCCACTGACGAGTACGGAAAAACTATAAAAAGGCCGGGAAATGTCTCTCTCTTGATGGTAGATTTTGTCTTCATCGAATTGTCTATCTATTTTAACAAATAAAAAGACAAACTTAACAAACATATTTCTAATAGTAGAACTTATTACTACTATAATTATCAACAACAATTCTACATAATGGTCGACTTGTCAATTCCTAAGACTCAGAAGGCTGTCATCTTCAAAACTAACAATGCCCCTTTGGAGTACAAGGAAATCCCTGTACCTACTCCTGCTAATGATGAAATTTTAGTCCATGTTCTTTATACTGGTGTCTGTCACACTGATTTACACGCATGGCATGGTGATTGGCCTCTTGCCACCAAACCTAATTTAGTTGGTGGACATGAAGGTGCTGGTGTCGTTGTCGCCAAGGGTGAAAATGTCAAGAACTTTGAGATTGGTGACCATGCCGGTATCAAGTGGTTGAATTCCTCATGTCTTGGCTGTGAATTCTGCTTAAAAGGCGCTGAATCATGTTGCAAAGACGCTGTATTGTCTGGTTACACTCATGACGGTACTTTCCAGCAATACGCTACTGCAAATGCTATTCATGCTGCCAAAATTTCTAAAGATGCTGACTTGGCCGGTGTCGCTCCTATTCTCTGTGCCGGTATCACTGTATACAAGGCTTTGAAGGTTTCTAATGTAAAGGCCGGTGAATGGGTTGCTATCACTGGTGCTGGTGGTGGACTCGGTTCTTTGGCTATTCAGTATGCTAGGGCTATGGGTTTCCGAGTTGTCGGTATTGATTCCGGTGATGACAAGCGAGCATTAGTTGCTAAGCTGGGTGCTGAAGCTTTCATCGACTTCAAGTCTAAGAACCTTGTAAACGAAATTGTAGCCGCTACCAATGGTGGTCCTCATGGTGTTATCCATGTCGCTGTTGCTGAGGCTGCTATCACTCAATCCACTGACTACATTAGAGCCACTGGTACCATTGTCTTGGTAGGTTTGCCTGCCAACGCTTATGCCAAGTCTCTTGTGTTCACCCAGGTCGTTAAGGAATACAAGATCGTCGGATCATATGTCGGTAACCGTGCCGATTCCGCTGAGGCTTTGGACTTCTATAGCCGAGGTCTCGTGAAGTCTCCTTTCAAGATTTTAGGACTTTCCGAATTGGACAGTGTTTTCAAGAAGATGGAAAAGGGCGAGATTGTCGGCCGAATTGTCCTTGATACTTCTAAGTAAACAGCTATATCTGTAACAACGCAACGGACTCATTCTTTATTATATTCGCTTTTTTTAGCAGCAGCTATTTATATACGGTTAAATACACGCACAACTGCGTACTTCGATAACATTAACCTTTGCAGAACAATGCTCGGTTCGGTTGTCTTGATATGAGTAGAATCTTAATCGATCTTCATTTATTTCTCGGGATCTATATTTTTACATAGCATATATACGAATAACGATAATCATGCCTTACAAAGACTTTTCAAGCTCATTAGCGGCTAGGACAGCATGTTCAAATCGGTCGGTTTGAGCACTAGTAAGAGCGATGTTAATAGGAGCTCGGCCAACAGGAATACCGAATCCAGTGGCTCGGTATATGCCGTATTTGGTACCGACAGGTCCGTAGTTGACAACAAGTTCTTCGACTTCAGCTAAAACATACTGCAAGGTTCGGGCCTCTGCGTACTTGCCTTCCTGTCCAAGTTTGAAGAGCTTGGCCACAATCTTAGGGTAAGCACCGGAGAATGCATCGATAGTACCAGTAACACCTACAGACATGGCAGGGATCAAAAGCTGGCCGAGACCAGTCCAGACAGCAAAGTCTTGCTTTTGGACCTCAGGATTCAAAGCAATTCTAGCATATTCACTAACATTACCGTGGGACATCTTGATACCAACAATGTTAGGGTGTTGAGCCAACTTGGCAACAGTTTCAGGGGTGATGACAATGCCGTTACAGACACCAGGGAAATGGTAGATAATGACAGGCAAGTCAGCTTTGTCAGCAACTTGGTGGAACCATGAGATGATTCCTTCCTGGCTTGTAGCAGGAGCGAAGTAGTTAGGAGCAAGAACCATAGCAATGGTAGCACCAGCATCTTTCATGGACTGAACTTCTTCAAGAGTGTCATCGACACCATCGTGAGCGACACCAGCGTAAACGGGGAAGTCAGCATGGCCAGCGGCAACAAGACCCTTCTTGAATTCAGATACCAAGGTGAACCGTTCCTTTCTGGACAAGTGGGTCATTTCACCAGTTGAACCAAGGATCACAATACCATCGATTCCATTTTTAGCCAAGAAAACAGAGTGCTTGATCTGAGTATCGAGGTCGAGGTTACCTTGTGCGTCGAAGAAAGTAGGCACAGGAGTGTAAACACCGTCTTTAGGAGCGAGAGGCATTTGGAGGTAGTTGCGGGATATTAATTGTCCGTAAAGCCGAAGTACTTAAAAAAGGAAAAACTGGGGTTTTTTCTTAAATTACTACCAAATAATCTAGTCTGAAACAGTTACTTTGTTTGAAAAAAGATCAATACAAAGATATCAGTTTAAAAGAATTACGCTAACTGAAATTTTCAGGAGGTAATAATGAGGTAGAATGTATCGAATGGAAAGGGGGACCCCACCCGTGCTTATATATAGCCGATTTTACTTATAGCCGGGGACCCCCGTCTTTTCAGTCTATGCGGCTTTCGTTGCATGAGGAAAATGTGTGGGGTACGCAATGCCCCCCACTACCAACCCCCCACCTTGATGGAGAAAAATCTTGGGTAACCTCGAATCGAGTCTACGAGGGGAGCGGTTTTTCCGATAATTGAAAGTGGGATGGTAAGGACTGTGCAAAGGTACTAAATTGCAAGTTTCCAGACTCTCCGTGTTAGAAATACTCGGTTTATTTTGTCGTCTGCTGTTAATGCTGTTCGTTGTACCGGGGGGGCACTTTAATAATCACTAGTCTTTTATTATTAGACAGACCAACTCCCAGAAGTTCTCCGTTATCTCCTATCCTAAAGACGTTAGATCATCCCACTTTCTCCCACGCAGGTAGTGGATATATATAAATCCGATCACCAACTACGAGAACTAGAAACAGCATAAAATCACAATCCGATCTGATACTTTTTAATGAATATTAACGCATATGTACTTAATTAAACCGCCTCAATATTACCCTCATCACACCAGCCCTCGACAGGAAGACAGCTTAGATATTTGCACCAACTACAATGGCCCCCACCATTCTCAAATGTCCGAATTAAGCTTACAAAATAGACAATTATCAAGACCAAAGCAGCAGCTCTCGCTATTAGCCAGGCATACCACCATCTACTTCTGCCTCGGAAATTTTCTGATGGAGATCTCCAGTTGAACTTAGCCATCTGAAGTTTGTAATTTACTAAAGCTTCCCCTGTATCTTCTAGCTCCCGACTGATGTTGGCCCCTGCCAAATTCTCGACCGTGACAAGTCGTATTTTCAGAGGACTTCTCAAAAGGGCAATACCCACCAGTATCCCCATAGCGAATCCACCGATATGGCTGAAATTGTCTAAACCCGGTAGTAGTCCTAGTACAAAGCATACAATGATCTCCGCAATATGTGCAAATAGCTGGAAGACTGGTCGCTGGTAAAGTTGCCAATTGAAGAGCAGATCTAACAAATCGATTGCAATGACCCCGAACAATGCACCGCTACAACCACAGCTACTTATTCCATCCGGTGTGAAATTACCTCCCAGCACAAATCCAGCGATTCCTGAGCTCAGGTATATGAGGGCGAACCTGATAATACCGATCTCACGTTCTAAACGTGCACCTAGAGACAACTGTAGCAACAGATTGAACCCTATGTGCACAAATCCAGCATGTATAAACATAGGAGTAATAAATCGCCACCATTGATGTGGAGTAGATCCTGCGGGCTTAATTCCACCCATTCCACAGAGTTCACTTAGACTACAGACGTCGGTATCAGTTGTCGTCGAGTTCGGACATGGGAACATGATGTTCGTTTCATCGGTTATGTTCTTAATAAAATGCATGCAAGGTGTAAATCTAGATCCCATATTGATCTGTACGTAACTGGATGGTCCTAGCATCGGGTTGAATGACGGCTGTGTTTGGAAAGCTGATCCGGTAAGTTGTGACATCTTGGCCAGCTCGGCAATAAATACACAGACTTGAATGATAGTCATACAATATACAAAATAAGGTAGATGCCTCCAGTTTATAGGTTCCCTCCTACTGCTCCAGAAAGCAAACCATGGTTTCTTAGGTGCTTCTTCTGGCAATGGAGGTAACTCATTTCCCATCAAATATGGCAGCGGTTTCGACATACGATCCTGCATCTGTCTATCACGCATATTTCTGTCCTGCAGCAATATGTCGTCGTTATAGCCGTTATAAAATGCATCACCTGCCATGTTCGTAGGTATCTCATTTCGTTCGTATCTTGTCTGATATGGCTCTTCAGTTGGAAATCCTCGATAGTATGTTTCTCGATAATAATCCTTAGGGGGAAGCGGAGGTACAGCTTCTTCCTCTTTACCAGCCAGAAGTACCTCGTTATCATCATTATCATAACTTCTTTCATAGGCATTAGTTCTTTTGCGTCTGGCATTAGTCTGAACTGAGGACGATTGTCCTGGCAGAATGCCCATTGAGAAGTCTTCCTGAGGCGGAGCTCCCCTCATGTCATTTATGTACCCCGTCTCAGCAGAATCATCAGTGTCTTGGCGGTACATAATAATTGTTGACCTCGGAAATAAATAACCACTAGCCTTTCACTGAAAATTCTTTGAATGTGCCAATTTCTCCGAAGTTCAGGTCCCTAAATAGCTTTGCTCTCTTATGTTCGGTGTTCAAATTCCCGATTCCCAGAAGTTTGAAGTTTAGGTTCTACATATTTTCTCTCCCACTGCCCGCTGCTTACTCGGCTCAAGCTTAACGGAGAACGCGTCGAGAGAGCCTTACTTTCTGACATTCGATTTACGCTGCGACGTAATTCCATAAAATCGCATTCATTCTATGTTTAGCAATATATAATCAAACTAGAAACATTTGCCAGTCGTCGCACTACTAAAGAGCCCTATTCAGCTTTCTTGTTTACATGAGCACACTTGTATTGTCTTTACGGTAGGATGAAGGGATCTATTGTACAAATTAAAAGGCACTGTGGCGTTTGGTATAATGGATATGGTAGATGTGGGTATTGGTCAATGATGTATGGAACTGCTGCTAAATCTGAGTTTTTGAGTCACTAATAATATGAATGCAGGAGAGACAAAGAAAATTCATCAGAGCATACATTCATTCACCAAGAGCCAGTCAGTCTTTGAACCGGCAGTGTGGTGGTTTGTTTTTTATTGGGTTTCAGGTTTCCGTTTCGGCCGTGATTGTCTTTCTCTAATTCTTTCGGAATTCATTCAGCACAGGATAAATAGCTTCAAAGGCTTGATAAATCTCTTCTCTTTGTTTAGCACCTGTGAGAACGATTTTACCCGAAACGAAGATCAAAAGCACAATCTTGGGTTTTACCATTCGATAAATCAAACCTGGGAACAACTCTGGTTCATAAGATGAGAATGTTCCGTGACTGTAAGCAAGGCCCTCCAAACGAATAGGAAATTTGACATCACAACTTCCCACAATATTCTGAATTTTGAAATCAGTAAACTTGGCATTAAAACCTAGCTTCTGAATGATTCTAGCATATTTTCGAGACGCAAGTTTAGAATCATCTTCGCTCTTGGCACCGGTCACAACCATTTTACCACTGGCAAAAATAAGTGCGGTGGTCTTGGGTTCTCTAATTCTCATTATGACAGCTGCAAAACGCTTAGGGTTATACTCGGCATTTCTAGCATGCAGAGCAATAGTCTTCAAATCCAGTCTGCAATCCAAATTGACAGTGGCCACAATATTCTGAAGGGTAGGCACTATACCTGAAGAGTTGTTGCGGCCTTCGGATACAGTAGTGTTGTCCTCGTCGGCCTTCACAACATCAGTCTTTCTCAATACATCTTTGCCTTCAGTCTTAAACTCTGAACCACCAAACGATAAGGACGATTGTGACATGAAATTTTGTGCTTGAATGGCATTTGTAGGAACCGTAAGAGTATCCATTGTGACTAAGAATCTTAGTAATGCTGCCTGCTCTGTTCACTGTTCAGATCAAGTGTGTTTTGATATAACTTTTCAAAGAGGAACAATTGACTTTCTCTATGAATAAGTACCTCTAAATGTATTATCCAGTGAGACAAATGAATGCAACCAGAGAATACAAAGTTTTGTCTTCTAAAGATCCGTTAGGGTGTGGAAATACTATATTATTAATACTCCTTCCAGAGGTGTATTTTTTTAAATAAATAATTTGTGTGGAGAGACCAACCCGTAAAAAAAAAAGTTCCGGAAGGTTGGGAGTGGTGTACAAAAAGTTTTTGTTGCCACAAAAAACTTTTTTACTTTTTGTTTTTCAACTTTTGCAAGGCGATGGGAGTGGGAATAATCCGCTGTATTTATACTTCTTTGCACTTAGGGTTAGGGTCGCCAATCGACGCCACTGATTTCCTATTTAGGCACTGCCAGGAGTCTTGTTTTAGTTTAAAAGAGCCGGGTAACCGAAGAAGTTTCTATGATAAAAGTGTTAGAATTAGCTGTAATTAAAAAGAGAATATATTCATTTTGTAGATGATTTAGTATTACTATTATGGCAGTATAGGGGAGTTTAAATATCCCGGTTCCCTAGCTTCATCAATATAGTTGGTGCTTGATATTAGCCGTTGTCGTTTATCGATGTGACCGACCCATTCGGACACTTGGCTTTATCAGCCACAATGCTGAGGGGGGTGGGCATAAGGGGAAGGAAGATCTTCGGCTTCCACACTATAATGATACCATACCGAGCAGTTATAATAATCACGATTAGTGATTTTTCAGCATTTACTATAATAAATAAATTGTAATCTCATGTAAATACCTTATATATTATACGATATATCTATCAAGTTTTGAAGTCAATTCCTGGTAATTAACTAGCCTATTGTGTGAGCTATGATGTAATCCGCAAATCTATTGAACAAGGGCCTGGCAAAGTTCCACTACATTATGGAGCAGCACTGTTACCTAAAGAGTATATGTTACTAGAGCAGATATATCCTACCAAATTCCAGCAAATATGATCTGATATTTTAAGATGCTCTGAGGTGATTATTCTTCAATCATAGTTTTTTTTGCTCCTTGATAAGCTTATACCAAGTGCTTAAGTACGCGCAGGTTTCACTGCATTTGATAACGACGCGAGACATCTCAGCCAATTGGACAAGGTTTCAATTGTCACTTGTGATCCGTGAGTTGATTGATGATTTTCCTCGTTTTCTATTACAATTGTACCTGGATTATGGCGTTGAGAGCCCCTGGCAATTGAAACATGCCTTGGCCAAACCTTAAACATTAACCATATTGGCTCTATGTCCATCTATTTACTCTTTCAATTATGGTTTGTAATCTCCCGAACTTTTCGCGTTGTTCTGTCCCTTCCCTTATCACGCTGAATTCTGTTGAGCCGCATATATACTTAAACGACGGATAGATTTTTTGTATTCACCGATATGAATCTCACATTTCAACCATGGAGGACATAATAAACTGCTACAATCTCAGTGACCAGTATATTTCAGCAGTAGACAAGATTATTTACGCCCCGCCAAAAGCAACAGATATTTCCCAGGCGTCGCAGTATTTAGTGCATGGTGCAATTGCATCACTAGAGACGGCCCTGACGCTTTTGTCACAGAAGGCAGGGGGTTCAGAGCATACAGAGTGGGAACTTGTTTTACGTTACAGACTTGCTCAGGTTCTCTTAAAATATACGACCAATTATTCACTGGCTGAGAAGATAGTGAGCAGGGCTATCCTTCTAGCAGATAGGATTGAACTGACTGCATTCAAATTGGAGTTGCGACTGCTCATGATTCGAATTCTACACGAGTTAAACCACGTGTCTGCGGCATTAACATCGCTGGATGATACTATTAAGGATCTTGTGTCCCAATCGTTTGGTCATCTCACTGATATGGAAAAGTCGCGCTATATCTTATGTTATAGATTTCTGAAGATATCAATTGATCCTGAACGGTGCTCTACTGAATTTCAGAAATTGCAATCATGTGACAACAACGAATGGCCCGGTGTAGCAACTGCGGCAGCTATACTTGAATCTCTATCTTGCATACAGAATACTATGGCTTATGAGCAGGCGGAGATCGTTCTGACTAAGGCGTCGTTTGATAACAGTGCTCAGGAGCTTCGCATATTACGCATTTTAACACAATTGTATGCATGTCTTGGGTCAGGGAATCTTATAATGGCTAAAAAATTATTGAATGACCTGCATAAGTCTTTGGATAATCTAGATTGGAAATCCTGGAGACTTATAATACCCATTGGGCAAGTGTCATGTCCGTTATGGGTTTCCATATGTTCTGAAGAACAGGTGATGATGAATACTTACCTAGCATCCGGCATATTTTATTTATTAACGGGAAAGGTATCGCTCTCCTTACGGTTCCTCCAACAGGGTGAAGTAGCAGCGAAGTCCTTTGCCGAGAAAAAAACTATATCTGTTGAATCTTACAAGACTCTTCTAGCTTTTTATCTCGCTTTAGCATATTTCACATCGTCTCAGTGGAATGAAGGCTACAACATTATGAAGCCTCATATGAAACTGTTTCCTAAGCCACTCTGTAAATACCTGTGTGCTGTTTATTTGCAAGCCACAGGAAAACTCGATCAAGCAAGAGCTAATTATATGAAGGTGCTTGAATTAAATACCGAAAAGCCACAAACTGAACTTACGATATTGGCTTCCTTGAATCTTGGTATAATTTCACAAGATGAGGAACATTGGAAACAAGCAGTATCCAAATCTGTGATGTTTGTTCGCACAAACAAGCAGTTGGCTTTTTTGGATTCAGTATTACAAGATCTTAGCCAACCTGTAGATGTTTCAAGCACCAATGCACTCGGGAGTCAATTAAGGTGTTTACTTCTATGTTTAGCTGTTCAAAATAACCCTTCTGAAAAATTACAGTCAAAAGTGCCACTATCGAAAGAAGCTCATTCTGAGGCACTGAAGACAAAAAATTGGCTTTGGTCTTGGATATCCGGATCTCTCTTAGAGCAAACTCTTTATGATAATCACAACTATACAGCAGGAGATTCACAGGCGAGCAGTAACAGTGCTTTTAACTCGAGCTTAAGCAGACTATATAGTGGCAGTTGACATAGTGCTATAATTGATTTTGTTTTATATATATATATCTTTAAGCTGCAACATGTACCTATATAGAAATCAGTTGGCCCAGAGTGTCAAGTACTGCAGCAGGGTCTAGAAGATGCCATGAAGCAACGGTTTTCTTTGATGGAGGACCGATAGTTACAGAAAACGCTCCACAATGTTCTCGAATTTCGTCTATTCCAGACATGCTTCGGAACATATCTTCATCTGTAGCATCGTCACCCATACACAAGACAAAATCAGGCTTTGGATCCAATTCTTCTATTATTCTTTTGACAATCTCGCCCTTGTTGAATTGCTTGGGTCTGACTTCAATGTTAGCTTTGCCTTCCAATATCTCAATGTCATAATGTGGGGCAACCATTTTCTCGATATTATCACGAAGATTTCTAGCCTCGAATAAACCAAACACGGGATCCGCATTTCGATAGTGCCAGGTCATGGCAGCTTTCTTCTGTTCCATTGAACTGCCTTGGGTCCTTTCAGTGTAAGAATTGAACAGTTCTCGGACCATCTTCTGCCATGACATATCAACTTCTTCAGTCAGATTCGTCCATTCTTTCTCACCCATCTTCTTGAAAAAGCAGCCATGCTCTGCGCTAAGTGATATTTTATCGTTATTGCTGCCTAACCATCGGTCTAAGAAATTTGCATCTCTACCAGATATAATCCATACTATGTTGTTTGGATCAGCACATAAAGCCTTCAAGGTTTGGTCTAGTTTGTTTGACGGTATAGCGTCAGATGGTTGACTTACAATAGGAGTCAGTGTTCCATCGTAATCGAACAAAAACAGTCGTTTCTTTGCCGAGTGGTAACATGACACCAATCGCACCACATCCAAGGCAGGTGTTACATGGCACAAAGTATAAGTAGAAACGTTCCTTACTAATCTTGTTAAGAATCGAGCAACCCAGTCCTGTACAGTATGTGTGGTTACGTACTGATAGAGCTTGTCTTCGCGAGCTTTATTAGAAACAGGCTCGAACTCATCAGATAAAAGACATTGGTTTATAGTATCAGCAACTTCCAGTATATCCCAAGGATTTACTTGAAGTGCATCACTTAGACTATCTGCTGTACCAGTGAACTCTGAAAGAATCAACGGCGAGTGATTGTTCTTCTGGCAAACAACAAACTCTAAAGAGGTGGTATTCAGACCATCCCGGACCGAGGTAATAAGTCCTAAATCAGCAACTCTAAGCAATGCCAAGTATTCATCCTTCGCAATATGCTGAGGGTAATGATGTACTGGTGCAAAATGAAGTGTACCGTATGTGCTGTTGATGTGTGAGCTCAATTCACTGAACTTACTGTCTATCTTAGAAGCACTACTGTATGACGGGTTTGTAACCTGGATCAAAACCACTTTATCGTGCCATTCAGGATACTTTGCAAGAAACATTTCAAAAGCCTCCAACTTCTCAACCACTCCCCGAACACTATCCAGACGATCTCTGCCAACAATAATCTTTTTGTCTGGATATAAGCCACGAATCGCTTTTACCTTTTCATCAACCTTTGGCTTAAATGCGTCCACTTCAACCTTGGCAGTATCTATGCCGATTGGTAATGCTTCCACACAGACATGGACACCAAAAGCATTGATTTCTCTTGGAGACGGGTTGTCCACACCCAGTATTCTTGTGCAAGATGAAATAAAGTGTCGACAGTAGCCAAATGATTGAAAGCCTGCAAGATTAGCCCCGAGCATCCCCTCTAGAAGCTGCCGTCTTTGTGGAAGGCATTTGAAGTATTCGGATGATGGGAACGGTGCGTGCAAAAAGATTCCAATATTAGAATCTTGAATACGCATCCTCAGCAGCTGTGGCAACAATAGGAGATAATAATCATGTATCCATATGATATCTCCCGGTTGATAAACTTCTAAAATTTTGTCTTTATATGCTTCATTCAATTTCATATAGTTTTTCCAGGCTACCTTGCTTTGATCAATGCCATCCTCATCACTGTCAATAGCATCACTTTGAATATAATGAAGAGCAGGCCAAATGACATTTTCCGCATAGAATCTAAGGTCCGACTCTGATGTGTCTTCACATTGAGGCCAAACAGGCTCAACCGGGCATCCTGTTATGTCACAATATTGTTTTTTGACAGAATCAAAAAGATTGTTGGCCTCGGGATTACTACTGCCGGATGTAGCAGGGGCTGGAATATCTTCCCCTTTCTCATTCGTCCATTCTCCGGGCCAAGCTACTAGCAGAGGCTTCCAACTGGTATTGGAAATGATATGGTTTATACTGGAATAAAGTGCAGAGTTACCACCTCTCGTTTTCAAGCTGATTTCTCCGGTGATACTATTCTGCTCGATCCGATGAGGGGGGTTCGTGACTGCAATAATAAGTCTGCCACTAACTTTCAATCGGCTTATATCCTCTGGATTGTGAATGATATCCTTCGCATCCTCTTCATATTGCTCTCTCTGCAATTCTGCGTGACCCAGCTTGGTGTCGGCGGTATACGTAGCTTTCTTTGTAGAGCTAGTGTTGTTTTCCTTAGATAGTGCAGCTAACGTACCATTTTCAATGATGGGACCCAAAAAAGGTGTCCAATGTGTGAACTTAGCCTATTAAAGCGGTTAGTAAATGTCCATAATAACGTCAAAAAAATTCCGAAGGGCTTTTCCCTCTTTTCAGCGATATTTACCTGCATTTGTTTCCTTCCTGTGATCGTTGTTCAAACAACTAAAATGGTGGATGATGCAGACACCCCATCTAACTTCACCAAGGAACCCGTTGTAATTAGATGCGGCTGAAGCGCCTTCCTGATTACTTGACTTGAAAATAGTAAAAGCAAATGTGCTCGTAAGCAATGTCTAAAAGAGGGGGGAATGGAGTTAGAATTGATCTCTTAGTAAATAGTTATTAGGGTTTTATGTTGTTCTATATCGGTGATTCCTCCTTGTATTCAGACGATCCTACGATGGAGATCCATCTTTAGATTATATGTACTTTATTAGCTACTACTCAAAACTTGAAAAGGATGGTTCAATTCAATTTCAAACCTCTCTAATTTTTCTATTCTTTTCCTGCTTTAGGGGCTGGTAGTACGGCCGTTTTGGGTTGTTGGAGCTCGTCTTGCCCGACTGCCAAAGCCTGCATGGTTAGGTATCGTCTTCTTTCCGCTTCTGCTCGAGCTGTATTGAGCTGAGAATATCGCTTATCTTCGCCTACAGATGCATTTCCATTGGTTGGAGAGCCTGATAAATGGTTCACACTTTGAATCGGATGGTGACGTCTGCTATAGTTGTCAGAAGACCTTGACCTTGACCTTGGCCTTGGCATTTGTGCGCTGTCTATAGGGATAAAACCTTGGCCGGCAGACACAGTATTGAATCTTGCATTCGCTCGTGCATTAGCAGCATCGATTTCCGCGAGCGTAAATGGTGAGAATAGCTTCAATCTTACACCTAATATAGTCAGCCAATCAGAGGTCTTTTCTAGGATCAAATCAAAAGGTTCCGGCAAGAACTTTGATATCGCAAAGTATGTACTTGCATCACCTTTAATTCTTATGCCTGAGGATTCGTTGAAATGTTCATATGATACAGCACTGGTCCTACTATTCCTTGTGGTGCTGAAAGGCAGAACTGGATCAGCATACGTGATTCTATAGAACCGTAGATATATCCAAGCCGTTATGAATCCTAGCCATGATAAATAGAAGAAACATGTGTAACCGAAAATTACTAGAAATGTAGCCAGTGATAGCTGCATAACCGGTAAGCTTTTTACTCTGAAGTTGATTTTGCCTTTTAATAGGGAGACCGTATAATCAGGTACTAACTGCTTGAATGCAACAAAGAAGCCCGATACCAGAGCTGTCGATCCACTAATAATATATGGATCCAGATGGTTTGCGCCATGTTTTCTCACAAGAAAACATGCAAAATAAATGATAATATTAGGCAAGACAGAGACTATGGCAATGAACCTGATCAACTCCTTACTACCCCAAATATGCTCACAATATTTTGATCCATGGAAAATTGTGGCAAATGCAATGATAAATGAAAGAATGTGCTCGTCGTCCAGTATGGCCGTAACAAATACCCATGGATGTAGGAGAGTCTGCAGTTGACCCCCTACTATAGCCAACCAAGGTAAATAGAAATCCGACAGATGTGGAGATATCACGTTGGTACTTTGAGGGAAGTTTCTTCCATCACTAATAACATCTTCTGTGATAGTTTTAAGCCGGATTTCTTCAGCATCGCGCATCCTGTTCAAATCATTCAACAGAACTAAGTACGAATAGTACCGTAACAGACTGGATATGACAGAAAGTAACACGATTCCTATCAGCAGGTATTTCGTGACTGGTGGGATAATATTACCCATTCTCCAAGTGAAATTATACGACGACTAGCCGGCTACTATGCGTTTCCCGCCCGCTGTGTCAATGCGTCCACGGTTCCGTGATGAGTAAAGCCAGAATTTAAATGAATCCCGGCCCTGAGCCAAAAAACGAACTCTCTCGACACTTTTGAGATTCTCTCCCCCCGACTTCAACACAATAATGATTGGAAATTTCCTAGGGTTTACACACCGAACCTTACAGCAAAGCATACGGTATAGATTTTATAGTTCTTCCTCTTATTCTAAATCTAGTAAATTATGGAGTTATGTCAAGAGTGACAACTTCACATCGATTATCGCTCTGAACATAATTGCCTCGGAATTAATCTATCTTATCACATCTCAAGGAGATTATGAGAAGCTCGTCAGTAGGAAAACTGCTCAAATTGACACATATAAAGATATAATCAGTAGAATGAGGAAAGGCGATGACGTTGATGCGGAGAAAGAACTCAAAGGTTTGAATAGAGACGAAGATAAATCATATGATTTGATTATGAAAGAGCTAGAAGATCTGGATAAATCGTTTACCAAAGACTCGTCAGCACAACAAGATCAAGGCTCTCATAAGCCAATTGATAAGTTTATATAGAGTATTTTGATGTATATTAGTGTACGGATTTTCTTTTTTGTTTCAGTCGTGAATACTCATTCTAAATGTCATTCTATTTATCTTCATCGTTCTCATCATCATCATAAGCTTGTTCTTGTGGTTGAGACTGCACCTCTTCATCTTTCAATCCGGGGATACACGAAGAAGCTACTGTAAGCATTTGTAGGGCTGATGCCATTTGAGGGTATCCGCTGGACACCCTTAAAATCCACATGTACTCACTCAGATGGTTCATATAAAAGTCCGACTCTTCAGTAGTAACTGCAGTTGCATGAAGGATTGCTGCGAAAGTACCAATAAGCGCGAAATTGGCAGGGGCGGAAAAATGCCAAAAAGACTGGAGATGCTCAAGTCGAAGGCTCTTCACAAACTCTAGTGCGGCTAATAAGCGCTCCTTTGCTGCTTCTCGGCATATTGTAACAAGTTCTGGTGGGGATTTGCTGTCCAATGATCTAATAATCCGTCGATGCAATGTAATTTCTGCCGCAAAGTATGCCAAATGCAAATAACCATTAGACGATAGTCGGCGTGACTTTGTATTTGCCATCCTCAATTGTTCTGGAAGTTTTTGATACCATTTTTTTAATTTGATCTGAATCGGCTTACCATGTTCCAAGATTTCTTCTGTGCTTCGAATGTTCTGTTTAGATTCAAGTGTGAATAAAGTGCTAAGAATCTCATCCACTATTTGGCCCAGACTGACCATTTCGATGAAAAGTAATCTTCCATCTTCAATATCAGTAGATCCTTCTTGTGAGCTATCATCAGCTGCAGTCTCTGAAAAGTCAGCGGTTGTTAGTTTTTTTACCAACCAGTTTGAGGAGGTGATATGAGAGGGTCTACCTTCAATTAAACTAGGCCATTTATCCTGGAGATAAATAGCCCATGCTAATCTAATACGGAGACCTCTTTCCCATTTAGGGACTCTCCAATTCTGGCAATTAAGTCCTAAGCCCAATTCTTCGGCTAATGCAGTCAATTGTGAACAAAAAGACCAGTTTCTCGAATTACTAGGTCTGCATTGTAATAACAGCACACCTGCCTGTACTGCAGACAGTTTAGGATGCTCTAAAGCACCTTTAAAGGTACTTTCAGCCATGTTATATAATTTTGCAACGTCTGGTTTTGGCAAAGACGATAGTTCAGAATCATAGTACCACCAGTTTAAAGCTAAGATGTAAACTGCGGCTAATAATGGTGCCGAGAATTCTCGGTGAGTTCGAGAGTATTTTTCCAGAAACACTCTCTTATGCAATACGGGGAATGTAGGATGTACTATGCGGAAGTAAAGATTGATGAGAGCTTGGCCATGAGGAGCAACGATTTTCTCGATTGCATCTGTATCTTCAATACCTGATCGATAGTTATGATCCTTATTCAATGCAAAATAAATATCGCCGGCTGGATTTCGGATAGAGACTTCATCTGTCAGACGAGCCTGATCCAATTTGTCAAACGAACTCTGGTCGAAAAGCATACTGTCGTAAACCGAGGTGGCTCCAAGATAAATGCTGGATCTCGGATGTTGTAAACCCATAGTTCTCTTCAAAAGCGAATGTCCACGGAAAGTCGAGTAATCCTGTACTGGACGTACTTTACGTATAGAGTTAGATTCGATTTCTCCATCAGAGGTATCATTATAAGACCGTTTGTGTTTCTCGGATTCAATAGCTTCTGGGGATTCCTTTTTTGATGCAGCAGCTTTCTTTGACTGTCTTGGGCCGTTTAAGAAAGTGCAATTGAGATCTTTACTTTCACAATAGGTGCATCTCATTGAGCCCTGTTCCAAGATGCACCTACTTTTACGATGTCTACAAATGTCACAGGGCCTAACTTTGGTAGCACCATTTCCAAGGGAAAACGGTATTCTCGAAAGGTCAGCAGATGATAAAATATCCATGTTGCTTATCATTGATGGGGGGTTCTGTGCAGTTGTTTCGGTTTGAGCGGGGGCAGAAGACAGTGTGGGGGCGGGGGCTGGAGCTACAGTCGAACATGTTACCCGTGTTGAAACCGAGGATTGAACTACCGGCGTTTGATCTATCATTTGAGAGCCATTGAGGGTATTAGTAGAATTTGCGGTCAACTGTATGCTTTTGGCAGGATATTGAGATTGAGATTGAGATTGAGATTGAGATTGAGATTGATGATGGTGCAGGTGCGGCTGGTGCGGCTGCTGCAGTTGCCCTGGCTGCCCTGTAACTTGCTCCAGATTAATTGTGCTTTGAGAACCATCATAAAATAAAGCCTTAGATTTGGACCGTATAGACGATGCTGATGTGTTTGATCCATTAATTTGTGCAATATATGTCGTGCTGTCATCCAATGGAGGCTTCTGGACCTGATCTGATTCTGCTGCACTATACTGCTCAATCTCTGCCTGTGATGAGACTTCTCTGGCTCCAAGGGAAGTAGTATATTCATTTACACTACCATCCATACTCTGCATTTCCCAGTCCTGAAAAGAAAGCCAAGACATCTGTGACATGATGTATGTTGTTGTTCTTTTCTTTTCTCTGGAGATGTTGGAGATTCTGCCTGTCAAAAGTGAAGAGTAACGCAAGTGTTCAAGTTGTCTCCGATATTGATGTGCTTGGTAAACCTTCTGGTGCAGCTGATAAGATATGTCAGTCGCAAATGATTGGCTGGATATTTCAACGGATTAACTCATCACAAATTTTGTCATAAAGAAATAACAAACCATAAAAATGCTAATAAGGCGGTGATATGTAAAATATAATGAAGTTGTTGATTTAAATGATGAGATGATGATGAAATTCCACTTGCTATAGTATGATATGAGCCGTACATAATGGATATATCAACTAACAAAACCATTGAGTCAATTGTAGAATCTGTCATCTTAAATAAGCGTCTTTATATATAGGCTATGTTTTACACTCTTATAGTTAGGTTGTCTAGTCGAATGGTGTCAAGTAAGATTCGGCAACAAACCTGGCTCTGGCATTCAAAAACAGTTTCATCTCCGATATTTCCTTGTCTACTTCTTCCATGAATTCGATAATAAAGTCTACAAGTTTATGTTTGAGCATCTGTTCAGTGTGGAAGTTGGTAATCAAAAACGAAATGTCATATCCAGCAATTGGCTTTCTTCGTAGGATATAGAAGCTTTCGGCTCTACCTGTCAAGAACCGGGTAAATTGGTGTACTAATATTGTTTCGATTTCATCGGCCTGTTTGATTTTGATGCTAACTCGAACACTATTGATGCTTGGCTCAATCAAGACTTTTTCGTTTTCATTTCTAGCAATCGTCATTGGATTGAGTAAAACCTCCGGACTCTTCTGCCATTCTACTTCCGGAGTATTATGACGTTCTGCAATTTGAGAAGCAAAGTTTTCTAAGCATAATGCGGCTGTTAATGATGCTCGTACTGCATACAAATAAGGTCGAAGTGACTGGCTCTATTAATGTTAGTTTACCCCAATTCAATCCATTGAAACATTACAATTCTATCTTTGATATTGAATTATTATGACTAATTGGAATTCCTCATCTTTTTATAACCTACCATGATTGTGTGATGAAACTTTAGGCCGACTCGGCTATGTCGTTTAAAGTTGTGAGCTGGAAGAAGTTGAGTGAGTGAGTGAGTGAGCGAACAGACGAACTCACAGCAAACGGCTTGGGACATTTAGGCTTGGGCTTGGGCTTGGCTTGGGCCAATGACCCCGAAGAGCCGTTGATTTATTGAAGTTGCTACAACTGAACCTATTACTATGGGTTTTTTAGTTCTTTTTTATTTTCCCCTTTTTTCTCGTTGTTTTAAAATCTCAGTAAATTTCGTTTTTCTATAATTCTTTGCTTGACCGTACATTCTTTGTGATATAAACTTGTCCTACTAACTTTCACCCACCCGCCATCTTTCTCACTATAATTTTACTCCTCAGCCAAATCTTCTTCTATACGATCATCGTATCCATGGCAACGCAATGGCAGGAGGTGGCCGGACCAGACGGCAAAGTTTACTATTATAACTCCTCTACTGGACAGAGTACTTGGGATAAACCGGAGGAACTGTTTACCGAGGTTGAAAAGGCTTTGGCTCAGATCAATTGGAGACAATATACTGCTGATGGAGGTGTAAAATATTGGTACAACACCACATCCAAACAAAGTGTATGGGAAACACCCCCGGAGGTTCAAGCTATTTTAGACGAACAGCGTAAAAATCTTGACTCTGTTGTTGGCAAAAAGTCATGGAATGATTCCAGGAATCAGAACCGTGATCGTCGGCATTTGGCTAGATCCAATGGTGATGGTTCTAGAACCACTAGTCCTTTGGTTACTGAATCTATTGAAGAGTCTGCTACTAAGTTCCGTGAAGCCTTGCAACAGTTGTCTATTGATGATTCGGTAGAATGGACCGAGGTTCTAGATCACTTGGTAGTATTACCGGGCTATTGGGCGGTTAATAACCCTTTGCAGAGGAAAAAATACTTTGATGAATACAAATTAGAGTTGAGGAATCGGAAATTCTCGGGTTTGCTTGAGTTACAGGAAAAATTGCATGCGCAGGTTATGAATGACTTGAAGAAGTTCAAAGATATACAATATTATTCTCAATGGAAGACGTTTGTCAAAACCCATTCTGAATATTATAAACGATATCTTAGCTCTGACTATGCAGAGCAAGTGATGGAATTAAAAAATATTGTCGCAGATCCTATGGCAGATCTTGAAGCTAATATTCGATATGCTTTTTATCAACATACCAAATCATTGAGAAAACAGCATGAACAAACTTTACAGATGGTCAAAAAACGTGATATGGAGGAACTTCAGAAATCAATATTGCAAATGGATATTAATTTGGATACGATTTGGGTGGATTTTTATCACCAGCTTGAAGAACAAGGAGTAACTAAAATGCTCAAAGATCTCAGTAAACTCGACTGTTTGACTGCATTTGAGGACCACATTAAAACTATAGAGCAAGAAGTGAATCAAAAGACACAATTGGAAAAAAAGCAGAAATTTCGCAAAGAAAGAAAGGCACGGGAAGCATTTGTTGGTTTGTTGGAACAGTTGCGAACCAATGGTCTTATCCGAGCTCATACTAAATGGAAACATGTTATATCAGAATTTGCACAAGATGAGAGATTTGTAGAAATCTGCTACCAAAAGTCAGGCTCGACTCCATTAGAGCTTCTCTGGGATATCAAAGAGGAAGAATATCAGAAACAAAAAGTACAACAAGAATTGATGGTAGATGTCTTGACCAATCATCATATTGATGTCAAGAGAAACTTCAAATGTTCGTGGGATGAATTTGGCAAGCTGGCAAAAGATAATCTGAACAATTCGAACCAAATTCCAGAGGATACATTGAAGGATATTTATAATAAGTTGAGAAACGAGTCAGCCCAAGAGTCGAACCGAAATGAAGACCGTGATCGATATGCAACCGAACGACGAATCAGAAGAGCTCAAGATGATTTATATTATTTGATCAAGCATCTAGAACCAAAGGTAGAGCTTGATCAAACATGGGAAAGTGTTGAGGTGAGAATCAAGGAATCAAAAGAGTATAATGAATTACCTGATGATGAGACACGTCGTGTATCATTTGACAAGTATATTAGGCGTCAAAAGGAAAGGCACAGAGAACAAGGCCATACGAAAGAAAGAAGTGGTCGTGATCGTGACCGTGACCGTGATCATAGTAGATCATTCAGAAGGGATCCTAATGGACCTATACTTAGAGGAACAGATTATGGACCAAGACTTGAATATTAATGAATACGTCAATTTTAAAAAATCATTCCATTCTCACCGTAAAAATGAAACTCCAGCCAACGCTGCTAATATCACGGTCTTAGCTTTAGGATGCTCTGCTAAGTAGATTGTCGGATATCCAACATATGGTATATACCATTTAGTAACTCCTTGAAGATCCTTTTCACGATCCAAATAATTCTTCTTCCGTCCATACAAAAATAAATCATCTACAGGATTATTATCACCTTTAGTGAGGAGAAGTTGTCTCTTATCTGAAGAGTGTTCTCTCAACACTCGATGCACAATTGGAATATCTCTATCAGGTGAGTCATAGACAACAATATCACCAATTTGAACTCTAGATTCTCTATTCCACAAAAATAACAAGTCTCCTCTTTGGAAAGCAGGTTCCATTGACCCTGAAAGCACCACAACTACAGGTGATGCAGTATTGGCAACAACAGCAAGTGTTTTATAAAACATAAATGCTGTAGACATTACAAACGCAACATTAAGCGCCTGGTGCAATGTTTGTCGTATATTCAATTGCATGATTCTTGTTGTTGTATTGCTATACCTTTTGGGTTGATGATGATGACCTGGCGCCTGATATGAAATTGACTGCAACAGGTTTTTTTTGGGAGAGCTTTTAGAGGTTTGGATTTATCGATCTCCTAATTCTATCGTATTCTCCTGTATAATAGAATATAAACAACTGCTTTTTTTTTGGATTAATCATCACAATGTCAAGTATTCCCGGTGAGTATTATAGTTAAAGACTTTTTATTCAATTGGTAGTCTTTTTTTGTTTCTTTGCATATGATGTATTCATTTTACTAACTCTTTAGTCTTGGTTCGCCACGCAGGAAAGAAATATGACATCGATCTCGACTTGAATGAGCCTGGTCTGACTTTCAAAATGCAACTTTATTCCTTGACCGGTGTTCCTCCGGAGAGACAGAAGATTTTGGTCAAAGGTGGCCAACTCAAGGATGATACTGATATGAATTCGCTTAGTATTAAACCAAATCATTCATTCATGTTATTAGGTACTGCAGGAGAATTACCAAAGACTCCTGCAGCAAAGCCTCAGTTTCTTGAAGACATGTCTGATAAGCAAGTTGCTGCTGCCATTTCCGTTCCAAATGGTCTGGAAAATACCGGCAATACTTGTTATTTGAACTCTAGTTTACAAGCGTTTCGAACCGTACCTGAACTGAAAGAAGCATTAGCTAATCAGAAAGGTACTTCTGCGGCATTGATACAATCCTCTGATAACAATGGTGCTGTTACTGCTGCTTTGAGGGATTTGTATAAGAATATGGGTAACACAACTCAAGCTGTTTACCCTCATATGTTTCTAAGCATATTCAGACAAGTGTTCCCACAGTTTGCTGAAAGAGATCCTCAACATGGTACATATAAACAGCAAGATGCTGAAGAAGCATGGTCACAAATTATGTCCTGTTTGAGACAGACTCTGAAAACAGAGGATGGTCAATCATTGATTGACAGATATTTCGGTGGCAGATACGAAGTAAGCATTACTTGTACTGATGATAAAGAGCATACCCCTATAGAGACCAGAGTTGAAGATTTCTGGAAATTAGACTGCCATATTTCTATCAACACAAATTTCCTGAAAGATGGTTTACTTGACGGCTTGAAAGATTCTCTAGAGAAGCGAAATGAACATCTGGGTAGGAACGCCAATTATGAAGTGTCAAAGAAAATTGCTCGATTACCCAAGTATTTGACTGTTCATTACATGAGATTTTTCTGGAGAGCAGACACACGAAAAAAGAGCAAGATTCTGCGGAAAGTTGCCTTCCCATTTGTATATGATGCTACAGAGCTTTGTACTGATGACTTGAAAGCTAAACTTGTACCGGCTAGAGATCGGTTTAGAGAGGTTGAAAAGGAAAAGGAAGAACTTGTTAGAGCTGCTAAAAGAGCCAAGATCCAGGCTCTAGATGATGCCACTACAAAGAGCTCCAGCAATGCAGAGAATTCAGCAGTTTCTGTGGAGAAAGAAAAAGAGTTCAAGGAGTCAATTGCTCAAGCTCTTGATCCTGAACTTGCAAGTGACCCTAGTTGTAATCCTACAGGGTTATACGAGCTTTCAGCAATCGTCACTCATAAAGGTGCTACTGCTGATGCTGGTCATTATCAATGCTTTGTCAAAAATACTAAACAACCTAACGAATGGTTCAAATTCAATGATGATACGGTAACTATTCTCGATGATGCAAGAATCGAAATGTTAGCTGGAGGAGGAGAAAGTGATTCTGCTTTGATCTTGTTGTACAAAAGTCTCGAGATTTAGCAGAAATTGGAATTGATATTTAGGAGAGATTGAAATTGTATAAATACATCATCATAAGCACACTGATTAAATATGTATCTGTATAAAATAGTCTATAGTTTTTACTACTATTATAACTTATAAGTGGCATTGACCTGGGCCTTGAAACTCTCAAACTCTTCTTGACAATTCAAAGGCTTACCTTCATTACTTTTTAAGCATTCTACAATAGCATCCCTTGATTTACTCAATTCTTTAGAAAATTGGCCAGGTATAGGTCGTGATTCGAGTCTAGATTTCAAAGATGCAAGTTTTTCTGATAATCCATTAGAATCAACGACTCCTTCCAGTTTCTTAGCAGAAATTTCAGGAACGGTTTCTATAGCCCGTTTGATGGATTCTGCACTTTCTTTCTGGTACTTTTTCAATTCTTCAGCCACTCTATCTTGGATGTACTTTTCGGTATATTGAGACCGGGTGTAATCAGACTCGACTGAAGAGTCGAGTTTTTGGACCAAATTCTGGGAAAATTCCACCGGGGTCGACGGCAAAAAAACCTTGCGCTCTTTTGATTGTGTACCACCCATTTTTTATTTTTTTTTGATGTTCTAATTGGTGGTAGTCTCTCCTGATGTTGGATTCTCTTTCTCTGCTGAACAGTTCGAGATATGGCGTTGGGTTGTTTTTTGCCCTTTTTTTTGTCAATTTGGTTGGTTAAAGGTTGGCGGGGACACTGTAGGGTAACCTGAGCATGCTAATCTCCAACGGTTATCCATGGTCTCTAGAAGCTCGGTAAAAAGTTCATAATCTTCAAATATACTTGGTGTAATCAGGTTTCTGTTTAGATTCCAATGCATCCATGTGATTCCTTGTAGTAATGAGTCACAAAGATCATCGGTTTTCTTCGCTTTTGGTGAATTGACAAACTCTGCAGTATCTAAGGCTTCTCCTTCCAATATTAACGGATGATAGCTTGATGTTGGATCAAATGCTTTTATCCAATTCAAGACTATATCTTTTTTGATTGACTTTGTCAATGCATATCTTTTCTGGCTGCTAAGTTTACCTCTGATGACAGGATCAGATGTACGAACCCAATACCCCATTAATCTTGATGGGCTCATGCTAACAACTTCCGGTTTAATTACAACTTGTTCACTCGTTTTCTTACTTCTTACTATTGCATGGATCATAGCTTCTAGAATGTTGAGACGAGATATCATCTCCGGAACAGTTCCTGCACCTCCTGATCTAATTCTTTGTTGCTCAATTAGAAGCACGTCAGCCGTGTTTTCAGGCAATCCACTATGATAAACATACTTGTCGACGAATTCTACAGCCATTTCTGCATATCTTGGCTGTATAAATGCTCCTGGATCATTCCATCCTACCAGATCAGTGAGCATCCATTTGTGAATCACTGGCGGCGGCGGTAACGATAATCCGCTTGGAATCACAGGCACAGTCATATAACACAATGCAATGTTTTTAATTCCAAGATCTATTGATAAAACTGTCTTTGTTGGTTTCGTTGCGGTTGTTGCTGTTGATATATCTATCAATCTCTGCCATAACCCATTTTTAGTACCGCTCTTCAAGATCCCACAATTAACACACATTGCTTGTAGCTGTGATGCACGGATCTGTTTGAATATACCTGATGACATTCCACCTTATAAGTTCCCATATGTTTTACTTGTGATTGTGTCGCATATATTCTATGGGATCAAGTGCCATAAGTTATACCAAGGACATCAAAACCAGTCGAATACAAAAAGCAGTGACCATATCGCCATTTTTCTGACAAAGAGAAAAAAATGTCATTAATTAATTTCCTATTACATTCACAAGCATCTATGCTAAATGATCCTAATAATATCAAAAGAAAGTTCGGTCCTGATCCTGACAGCGTATCTCCAGAATTATTATCGTCAGTTGTATCGAGCGCTAGCATGACCCCGAAGCACTCTCAAGTCAACCTTTTACCAACTGATCCTTCTGATTTCAGCAACAAATCCACCAAAAGAGTGAGATATCCGACTCCACCTAGCAAGCATAGAAGTTTTAATGATTATGGCTTTCCTTATAGTGGTAGATCCCCAGTAATTGTACATCACGAGGTTCAGCCAAAAGAACTACAAGAATCATCATCGCTAGAGCCAGATATGCAGGGTGATGATGAGAGGTTAATACCCATTGATCCAATACCATATTATGACAAGTCTAAAGAGGATTTATTGGACTGTATATCTAGTTATACTAAAGATGAGACAGCTACTGATTGTATGAGCTGGAGACAGTATATTCGACAACATTGGCCCTTCCCCATATTGAATCGGAAATCCGTCAAAATTCGAAAAAGAGATAGACTAAGAAATCATCTATTATGTTATAGCAATATATAATATGGTTGATGTTGATTGTTACGTTTTCATAGAGTAAATATACGATAATATTCTGGTACTATATTTCTAATTCGATGCCTTTCTTCTTTACACTTAGGATAGCTAATTAACCCGCATACAGACTTTCGAACTTAGAAGACAAGCTTACTCTTCAGTTCACCAAAGCAACAACGATTATTAACCAAATATAAAATAGAATACTATAATAAAATGGTAAAGAAGTAATTTGAATCCAGAATATACTGAGCCATGCTGAAAAAAAAAACCCGCGTTTATAACCTATGGCATCATCTGTCCTTGATTTCCCGAGGCCTCGGATCGGAGCCGAGAACATAAAAGCCGCATGTTGTGCGGCTTGAGTAAACACAAATTCAAAATTTTGGATTTTCCGCAGCAACATAGCCTTTGAAATAGAGAGTCTCGTTTTCCCACTCCAAAACTTTCGGAACGAAAATCCATCCATCAAAACCGGTAGAAATATATTGGAAAGATTGCCTAAAACCGAAGACATTGCTATTTTTTGGTTTAAATTTTTTTGTTGATCCGATTATCTCCCTCTAAGTTTGACACTGCCACTTTTTATTTTTAAACATTCAAGTATCTAATCTTGTCTTGTCTTGATCCATATATACCCGCTAACTAGCTGTGGCGCTCCTTGCGGATTTCATTTAGTAGACAGAATGAGCGACAAACGTCCAAGGGCACTACATGCATGTGATCTCTGTAGAAGGAGGAAGATAAAGTGTGATGGCGTTCACCCAGCATGTGACAACTGTTCGACTGCATCTCAGAAATGCATCTACTCTGAAATGGTCAAGAGACCAAGGGTTTATAAAAAGAAGAAGAACGAAGTCAAAGCATTAGAGTCCAGACTGACTAAGATAGAGAGCTTGCTTGAGACTATTGTTGAAAAGGGGCTATCGGAGGGAAGTAACTCGGCAATGTCCAGACGTGAGAGTAGTAGTCCATCTAGTTCCGATCCAGCTGCTTCCGATTCACAAGAAGAAGAGGTTTCAACAGATGGAACTTCAGCACCATCATCACATGTCAACGAAGCAGAAAAATCAGACGAAACGTCAATGTGTAATGTTGTGAAGGAGATTCTCGACGACACAACGGTCGCTTTTACTGATCTAATAGGGGACCGAGAGATTCTTGACGTTCTGGCTAGGTCTGACGACAAGTATGATATCACAAATATCCGTGCCAATACATCATGTCAAACAGCCTCACATTTCTCAATTCTTAGTAGTGAAGGTGTGAAATGGATAGAAAAGAGATCAGATAGTGTAGGCGTTGTTAACCAGTTGCTGGTTGAAGCCAAAAACATCTTCATGGAGTACTTCAACTGTTTTAAACCTCAATTAAGCGCATTGGATAGAGAACCGAAGCATATAGATAGGGATGTTGCTGAATTGTGTATACGTCTCTATGATTGTGTACCATTGCCTATCAAAACTGCCGTTGCTAAAGAAGAGCTACAATCAATCGTATATGCTGAATTCCCATCGCTTTGTCCTCCAGATGTTCATCCACTACCTAATGGTTTCAGCGAGCTGCTTCTTTTATCTTCTTATATTTCGGCAATGTTTATATTTGTACAAAGCATTCCTTCGTTTGCTGCCAATGCGGGTCTGACTCCCGAGTACATGTCACAAGCTGTACTAGACTATTCTAGTATGGCATTGCAGTATTTTACTAGGATATTATTCACAGCTCATTCTTTAAGTACCCTTAAGGGATGCCTCTTGCTGATCGTGGTAATGAGGAATATTCAAGGATTTCATTCTAGTGATGCTGTGGCTACCACGGCTGCAAGAATCGTTTATGAACTTGGTTTAAATAAGGCAGAGTCACTGAAAGGCTTGAATAAAGAACAAATAGCACAACGACTGTTCCTATTTTGGACAACATATTGTCTCGATCAGGAGGCCGCGATGCTACGTGGCTATTCTTCTATAATCTCTGGATATCAGATCACGGTTCCTATATTAAATGCCGAGAGATTAGGAAAGCCTCTCATCACTAATTACGGTAGCATGTGCTCTCTTTTAAAAATCACAGGTTCTTTACACAGACGATTCTTCTTGAATATGTCTAAAGAGGAGTATCAAATGGATACTATCAAAAGTGTGGTTGAAATCACCAGAGAACTAGAAGAATGGCATTCCTCAATCCCAAAAGATTCAAAGCTGAATCCTGATGCATCAGGAAACGTGAAGTATACCCTATCTTTTGACAATTTAGATACAGCTATATCTGACAAGTTGTTCAATGATGAGTGTTCACTATACTTAAGTTGCTGCTATTATCATACACTTCTCACTATCTACTGTATTCCAGCCTATCATCCTAACTGGACCATCCGATTTCTAGAGATGCAAAAGGATCCAGGGTTCAGAGCTAAATGTGAATTGACCCAGGAAGAAATCGATACTTTACGTCATTCTGAGAGAGTATGCTTAGATGCAGCGAGAAATATATTGAAACTTATAGCTGCTCATGCTGAAGGTATCACATATCTCAATGGAATTCTTTTCCACGGCTCAGTTGGAATCATCACCGTCTTTACGAAAGTTTTGCTTGATGCTAAATCGGAAACAGCTATACAAGACGTTATTCTTATGCAAAAAACCTGCGAATGCCTTAGACACAATCATACCATGAACCTTGTTTCACGTTCTGATTGTATTATTTCGTTTTGGGAAGCTTTAGTCAGTGTTTGCAAGGAAACGATTAAGCGGAGGAACCGTCACTTTAAATCGTTCAAAAGTAGTCGAGTACTGTTTCCTGAAGAATATCTAGCAGCTAGTGCTATGTCAGATACAACCAGTGGTGAAGCCTCTCCTGCCAGTATGACTGGATCGAATGGCCAATATAATCATCGTTCTGGGTCGTCGCCAGTAGTTAATAATCTAACCTCCGACCACAACACAAAGCACGCATCATTTGAATCTTCTAATTTAAGTGCAGGTACGAATACGTCGAACTGTTTTGGTGGCGATGAAACCGGATTATACGATTTGGACTTTGCTGAGAGCATCTACCAATTCTCAACTTTCATTCATTCGTTAGAAGATGATGATTTCTCTTATGAATTACAAACTGGCATGTAATTTTATTTTATTTTAATTTTATTGTAATTTTTTTATTAAATCAGTACATACTATTATAGCCTACTTTTTCCATCCAATATCAAAAGTCATTCGTTTGATTGATTCAATATATATTCGACTCTGTCGGTGTATTTTGACAATTTCAATTCGACGACCAAAAACTCTCGGCTGCTATCTCTCCCACCTTTTTTTCCTCTACACCTTCTTCCATCACGACAATTCCGCAACTAAAAGGATATTCGCCCCTTTTAAATGATGAACCTTTTGCGTGGCGGTACAGCAGTGAGCAGATCTGCTCATTTTGCACGCCTCGTGTATCCAAGGGTTCCAAGGACTATTTTAGTCCAACCCCGGTTTATGATGGTTCAGAATTTCCATTCCGGAATGATGCTAGCTAAGAGGCAAATTAAGCGCCAGAAGCCCTCGGAATCATCGAGAAAGAAGTTGGACGACCTTAAGAAAGGCAAACAAGCGAATCCGTTTCATGAAGAACACGAGAATGTAAAGAAATCTTCAAATCTTGGGGACGAGGATTTTGCAAGTTCAAATTCCAAGAAACAGAGTAGTGGATCGTCTAACGAATCAAAAAGCGGTGAATCCAAGACAGGTAAGGACAAAACTCCTCCTGGCGGAAATTTCGAAATTAAGAAATATGAACTACCTTTTGGATTCAATGAAATGTTACTCTTTCTGTTTGCGGGATCATTATTGTTAAGTCTTTTCTCTGGCGGCACTAGCGCTAGAGAAGTTACCTGGCAAGAATTCAAAGCACAATATCTCGATAGAGGATCAGTCAAAAGTCTCAAGGTGATAAATAAGAGTGTTGTAGAGGCTACTACTACGTCTGGGGAAAGCATATACTTCTCTATAGGATCTGTTGACTCTTTTGAAAGACGATTAGAGGAGGCTCAGACTGCTCTTGGTGTAAAACATCAAGAGAGGATACCCGTTACCTATGTTGAAGAGGGAAAGATTTTTGCTGGATTTGTTTCTTTGCTTCCTACGCTTTTGCTGCTGGGATTCTTGTTTTGGATGGCTAGAAGAGCATCTGGTGCTGCTAGCAGTAAAGATGGGGCCGGCGGCATTTTCGGCATGGGTCAATCTCGAGCTAAGATGTTCAACGCTATGACAGACGTCAAAGTGAAATTCGCTGATGTTGCTGGTATGGATGAAGCCAAACAAGAAATCATGGAGTTCGTTCAATTTTTGAAAGACCCTAAGAAGTATGAGAAATTAGGTGCTAAGATTCCTAGAGGTGCTATTCTTTCTGGTTCTCCTGGTACTGGTAAAACTTTGATTGCAAAGGCTACTGCTGGTGAGGCTGGTGTGCCCTTCTTTTCTGTCAGTGGATCTGAATTTATTGAAATGTTCAGTGGTGTAGGTGCAAGCCGTGTTAGAGATCTGTTCAAGAAAGCCAAGGAAGCTTCACCTAGTATCATTTTCATTGATGAAATCGATGCTATTGGCAAAGCCAGGGGTAAATCTTCCTTCAAAGGTAGTAACGATGAACGAGAAGCTACTCTAAACCAGTTATTGGTAGAGATGGATGGATTTGACTCTAACGAGCATGTCGTAGTCCTGGCTGGTACTAATCGACCAGATGTACTTGATAAAGCACTATTGCGACCAGGAAGATTTGATAGACACATTCATATCGATCTGCCTACCCTTGATGGTAGAAAGGCGATCTTTGAAGTGCATTTGCAGAAGATTCTCTATGACAAAACCATTACTCAACTTTCCGGAAAGCTGGCTGCTATGACACCAGGATTTTCTGGCGCTGATATTGCAAACTGCTGTAACGAAGCAGCCTTGGTTGCTGCAAGAATGGCTTGTGATAAAGTGAAGATGGAACATTTTGAACAAGCCATAGATCGAGTCATTGCTGGTTTGGCCAAGAAATCTCGAGTATTAAAGCCTGAAAAGAGAAAGGTTGTTGCTTATCATGAAGCTGGACATGCAATTTGTGGATGGTTTCTCAAGTACGCAGATCCTTTGGTCAAGGTTTCTATTATTCCTCATGGAGCTTCAACATTGGGATATGCACAATATCTCCCGCCAGATCAGTTCTTAGTTACTGAAGAGCAATTTAATGACCGAATGGCTATGACTCTTGGTGGAAGAGTGTCTGAAGAGATCAATTTCGACACAGTAACCGTTGGAGGTAGTGATGACTTTTTAAAGATTACTCAGATGGCTACTTCAATGGTCACACAGTATGGTATGTCTCCTTCATTAGGTCATGTAATACTCTCTAGGACAGAGGGTAGTGTTGTTAAACCTTATTCTGAAGAGACAGCTAGGTTAATTGACCAGGAGGTACGAAGAATCGTACTGGATGCTCATGATAGGTGCAAGACTCTACTGACAGAAAAGAAGCATGAAGTTGGACTTGTAGCTGAGGAACTTTTGTCAAAGGAAGTACTTACCCGTCAGGATATGATTAGACTTTTGGGACCCAGACCTTTCCCTGAAAGAAACGATGCTTTTGATAAGTATCTGTCGGATGATCTTGAAGGATTGAAGAACCACCATGAGAGTGGACATGGCGATAAAGAGACTCCTGCTGCTCAAGCATGATTGTATATATAAATAACTGTACTCCAGAATAAATATCTTGTTTATATGAACAGACTTTCTCACGAGAAGAGTTCCACAGATACTACTACATACAAAGGTTGGCCCCTCTATTTTCTTAATCTCGCAAGAACTATTGACAACTTTTTTTTTGGGGATTTTTTCTTTTTATTTCCACGCAAATGAATCGCTGATCCAATTGTTAATCATCCATATCTCCGAATACTGAGTATTCTTGTTTGTTATCTTCTTCATCGGCATCATTATCATTATCGTCCTCCATACTCTGAGGACTAGATCCAGAGTCCTCCTGTGGTCTTCTCTCAGGCGCACGAACATTCGACATTCGCCTTCCTTTATGATATGGAGATTGAAGTGCTTCATAATCATCACCTGTGTTTACAGCCCCAGAGGCGACTACAGTACTGAAGGATCTAGGACTGCCCAACGTGGCGCTGAAACTACTGCCAGATGGAACTGCATCCAATAGGTAGTCAGTTACAGCTGAACGAGATATCAGACTAGAAGACAATCGTCTTGTAGCTGAACTAGGAGGATTAAACGATAATGAAGACCGCCTAATATATGTAGAAGAAGAAGCCATCTTTGTGATTCCGGCTGAAGAGGAACCAAGATTAGATGGTGTATGCGAATGATGATGGTGATGATGGTGGTGATGGTGGTGATGATGATGGTGAAGTGCAGCGTTACCGCTATTGCTATCACTATTGCTATCACTGATTGAGTTAACAAGCTGAGAAGCCGAAGAGGCCAAGTCAATACTATTGGAGGTCATCAAAGGCGGAGGAGATGGACTATTATCAGAAGCTGAACCACTAGTACCACTTGTAAAAGTCCTACTACTTGTACTAGCAGTTGAATCAGTAGTAATAGGAGAATAAGTAAAATGAGAATCATCGGGCCTAATAGAACTTTCTTCTTTAATAGGAGTGATAGATGTAGCAGAAGCAGCAGCAGCGGCGGCGGCCGCCGCCTCCTTTTCTTCCTCAGTTATGGAAACTAATATCGAAGCAGCTTCTAGAAGTTGCACCTGTTGATGTTTGGATATTAATAACCTAGAGGTCATATTCCATTCCGGAGTATGTTCCCACAAGTGCTTAGCTAAAGAAGAGATATGCTTATATCCTTTCCCGCAAGCCTGGCATTTGAGTTCCTCCTTCAGTCTTCCAGTTTCACCTTCACTAATTCTCCTGGCAACGAATTCTCGAGAAAGGGTTGGGATAACTGCAGCAGGTGGTGGGTTGGGTCCATGACCAAGAGAGTGAGCATGAGAATGAGCATTAACATGATTCAATGAGTCTAAAGAACCGGAACTCAACCTTGGCACATGTGTTTGGCTCTGGCTCTGCACATGCTGGTCATCTCCTCGAGTGACTTCCATGTTACTCTGATGAGCAGCGTGAGTGCAGAAAAAGAATCAGACAGCCAAGTGTTAAAGAACCAAGAGGTTTACTTTTATATAGTCGGGGTTGGTCAACTGGCCCGCCAAATCAAAAACCAAAGAACGACAACTAGGATTCTGTCCTCGGAAAAAGCAATCTACTTCTAAGATATCCAAAGTATACTAAAGTAGATAGATATTCCTCCAGAATTATGGTCTTTTGATTTCAACAGACCTTTTCTGATGTTGCTTAACGTGGTGGTAAAAGAAAAGAGTATTTTTTGTAGAAATGTGTGAGCTTCCAAAAAAAAAAAAAAAAAAAAAAATTAAAAAAAATTTTGGTGATAGAATTTTTTTTTGGTGAGCGAAGAGATAAGCAGAGAGAGAGAGAGGTCAAGTGATGCTTAATATGAATGAATACGAAAGAATGTCCGAGAATAGAGGAGGAAAGGAGGGGGTAAATTAAGGCATGAAAACGGAAAAAATATGCTAGAAGCTGATATATGATTAATTTTTATATTATATTAAAGAGAATATTTGACTACAAAGAAAATAGCTATTTTTAAGCGAATTAAAAGAGAAATATCGATTTAATAACTGGTGATCAGTATGATTTAGGGCTCTTACACTTCCTATTTAATATGTTGAGTGGTTTGGTGGTCTACCACCCTGGGTTTTTGCGTGATCCAATCTTTCTAGCTTGCTTGCATACGGGAAAAGTCTCAAAGCAGAGAATAAAAAGATCAGGCCAGATCTAGCAGTGTGTTGCTACGCAAAGGAGGGCTACCTAAATTGGCAGATAGCTTCTGTTTTTGGAATTTAACCCGTGTATCCGGTGTAATTCGAGTGATCTACATGGAGCCTCCCATGATCGATGCCTCCGCATCATCTTAGGCATCCTCGGGAATGGTGCCCCATGTTGGCCGATAGATCTTGAGAAACATCACCAACGGATATGTTTATCAGGGATTATTTTAGGTAGAAAAAGATTAGATGTAAGAATGCCTTTGAGTTTCATAATTTTGAAGTGATATCTGGCTTTCTTCCAGTTTTTTTTTTTGTTTTTAGTTTTTTTAGCTCCCTGCTAATTGATCGTCTACCCACCCAATACTAAGCCTTCCAGGACTGCTCTTCTGACATATCCAGAGAGATAGTCGATGTAGTTAGATGTTTGTGATTTACTAGTCTTGGGAAGCAAGCGTAAGATACCAGTTAGATTTATCTTGTGAATAGTGTTCTATATTTGATAGATGATTAAAATATTATTGATATGGATAGACAGATAGTTATGGTAAAATTGAAAATTGAAAATTCAAATATCCAATTATGTTTGGGGTGATTCATTAATTATTAGGCTCTCCCTGCTTGAGATATCCTTGTCGGAGTGTATGAGTCGATCAGAATGATAAGACGCAGATTCTCATAAACCATGTGATCTACGGAAACAGAGTCTTTAACATTTTCCTTAGATTTTCTCCTTGGATTCTTCTTTGGATTCTTCTTTGGATTCGTCTTTAGATTCTTCTTTAGACTCTTCTTTGGATTCGTCTTTAGATTCTTCTTTAGACTCTTCTTTAGACTCTTCTTTAGACTCTTCTTTAGATTCTTCTTTAGATTCTTCTTTAG